>JAQGAF010000202.1:0-67977 GCA_034687865.1 Kryphioiulus occultus
GCTTGTAACTCCGTAATTAAGCCTCAAATGCAATTGTTTTTCAGATTGAAAGGTGTTTATTTTTTGCTCCTCTACCTACCCCTTCAGTTTGAGCATGATCTTTGGAATCACCCTGTATAAATAAATGAAAAAAAAGTAGAACACTTTAAAAGAAACCACAATAATTTCCTAAATCACATTTTGAAAGCACACAACGGCTGATGAGTTCTGTTGGTATATTTTTTTCATTTTAGCATTAAAAGATTATGCTCAAAATAAATTGAAATTATTTTAGATCACCTTTTCAGCGCATTCAGGGTTAACCATATATGATCTATATTTGTGGCAAGTATTGTGGTCTAAATTCCCACACTTAGAACATATTGGGAACACATTTAATGGCATGAGGCCATTTATCAGATCACATAACATGCTTTGATAGGATCTTCATGTATATTTGTGGCAAACTGCGATCTAAAAATGCATGCTTTTAGTGTTCTTAAGGTGACTTTTCGATTTAAGTGTACATTCGACACATGTGGGCTTGCCCAGAATTATAGCATCAACTAACTGTATGATGCTCTGTTGCAGTTCTTCCAATCTGGTCTGAACCACGTTGCAAAGTTGTCCCTACCCGACCCTCGAGTACCAAAACCCAATTAGACAAGAAACACAGATATCGTACTTCGGGGGAAACTTGCTCGTGAAGTGCTTCTTCATCGCAATTGCTGACAGCAGCATGATGTCGTCGTTCTTCAGATAACAAGACATCGTTCGGCTGTCTTCCAATGCGTTGAATAATGAATTTACGCGACACGTACAG
The DNA here is from genome assembly GCA_034687865.1 of Kryphioiulus occultus. Taxonomy (NCBI): domain Eukaryota; kingdom Metazoa; phylum Arthropoda; class Diplopoda; order Julida; family Julidae; genus Kryphioiulus; species Kryphioiulus occultus. The sequence continues at coordinate 803 of JAQGAF010000202.1, forward strand.
CAAACTTGGCATAAATAAGCGATTGGGCTCGATCTAGCAGAAATTCGGAAAAAATTTAACAGACAGCGCTAAGTGCTTGATCGATTTACCAATTGCAGCGCACGAAAAGATTAATGATGGGACGTGGAGAAAAAGCGCCAATGTTCCTTCCAGCTGTATAATCCGACATTTTGCAGGGAGAAAGTCTCGATCAATCACCAAATTCGTTAAGCATTCCTGCAAACAGATTGATTAAACGGAAAGCACCGGAGACCATCCCTTGGAGGTGGATGTTCCAGGGAACAATCTGAGCAAATGCCTGGCCTGTGGCTTCTTGTCCGTTGTAGATGTTGTATTGGATTCGACAGCGACATCTGTAACGGTGACATTTGTGGTTTCTGAGGTTGTTGTCAATTTTGGTGTCGTGGTGCTGGTGGCGTTGACGGTGACAACGTCAATGGCAGCGCTAATCGTTTCTTGAGGAACAACATCAACATCAGCATTAGGAGTTTCTTGAGGAACAACAACAACAGCGTCATTAACCGTTTCCTGGGGAACAACAGCAACGGCAGCATCAACAAGAGGTGCCTTGGGAGTGGTGCAACAGTCTGGCTTGATGGTAGACGGATACTTTGGGTAAACAGGCTCTGATGGCTGTTGCATGTTGAAGTAGGGATTTCTGAGCTGGTATCCAAAGTCCCCGTAGGCTGGCATCTGATTTTGGTAGTAATACTGGGCAGGTGGTGCTGGTAAGCCAAACTGAGATTGGGAAGGCCTGTAGGGCACTGGATACTGCGGTGGATGAGGCCCGGCAGACTCGTATGATGTCGATGGTGGTGGGTAGATGGGTTTAGCTGGTACTAAGTAAATGGAATATGCTGGCTGAGGTGAACCGTAAGTGTCTTTAGTTGTGCCACTGCCGCTAGCTTCTGATGGATTGATTGATGGCTTAGCAGTTGATGGGTACACTGGCTTGGTGGATGGGTAGGCAGGTTGGGTCTTGAAAACTGGATAAGTGGGTGCAGCGGGGTAGTTGTTTGGTTGTGCAGCGGGGTAGTTTGGTTGAACCAGGTTGCCATCATTTTGTTGAGGTTGGGTGGGGAAATAACTTGGGAACTTTGGGGAAACAGGGACAAATGCATATTTTGAATTTGGTGGTGGAACCTGGTAAAGACCCTGTGGGTGTCTAAGTGGAGCTTGGGGTGCGCTCGGGATTGAAGGAGTTGGGGGTGCTAGAGAAGGGTTGCCGTAAGTTTGGTAAGATGGTTGGTATGGCCGGTTTGGATAGGCATTGGACAAAACGCTGTACTGACTGGGTGGTGTTGGTGGCTTTTCAGAACTGCCAAACAGCCAGGTCTTGGGCCAGCTCAAGAAGTCCCAAAAGCCGCTTTTAGGGGGCTCGGTAGGCTGACTGCCGTACTGGGTAGAAGGGTAATTGGGGCCCTGCCCAGAATATGGAGGATTGATGTACAGAACTGATGGATTATACTGAGATGATGGGTTGTTGCCAGGAGTTTTCTGTGGCCTTTGGTTAGGGAAAGTTGGCTGCTGGTTAGTGCTTGCTGGCCTGCTATCTGGTGCCCGAAGAGGGGTTTCGTCTTCGGTGCCATTGGCTGTGGGCAGCAACCCCTGGTCTGCTGGAATAGGTGACCTGGCTTGGGCGTTATGGCTTATGCTGTTTGATTCTGGAAAGAAAACAATGACCACATTTGTAAATGCACAGATGAACGATGTCCAACATGAATCAACTAAATGAAACCTAAGAAGACGATGTCAAGAATGACTGAAGATTGCGCCATCCTTACTCTCAGGCTGTCAAGCAATTCGGACGTCGAATTACATAGGAAATATAGGAAAAATGAAAAAAATATAGTAAGAATTTATGAAAAAGGAAAAAAAATATAGGAGGAATATAGGAATTTTTTCTTTAAAAAAATCAGTAAATTACTGCAGTTTAGAGCGTTTCTCACTTTTTAATTGTAATTGCTCTGATTTTTTTCTATATTTCCACCAAATATTTCAGAACAAAATTAACATTTTCATGAACTAAATAATCAGTCTCAAACTTTTGATCACAACCAAAGTAAGTTTAGAAAGGCAGACTTTGTGACCCATCTACAATACCCTTATTGAGAACACCGTAGGCATTTTTTTTTACAAAAACTAGAAAAACTAGTGTAAAAGGCGAAGTTTTTTTTAAACTATCAATAATGCATTTTTGAGACATTTTTAGAAATATTTTTTTTTTAATCACAACACCAGAAATGATAGATTTAACATTCATTTAGGCGCGCTGGAAAAACCAGATCTCAGATGATGAATTTTAGCCATATCTGCTATATTTTTCCTTGCCACAGCAGTTTGCAGTAAAATATAGGAATATTTAGGAATTTTTCTAAAAACAAAGGACTGTCTAAGACTACCTCAAAAATATAGGAAATACAGGAATCACTTGACAGCCTGCCTCTATATTAAGTACACCAAAAGGACTACAGTCGAAAACAGTTTTCGAAACGTACGTGAGTCTGGTAATTCGGATCGCGTGATGGCCCCAGAATGCGTTTCGTTTTAACAACTGCTGGAATACACATTATAAAAGGTTGTACGCCAAAAACTTAAGTTTTTCTTGGCGCCTTATTCGTTTCTATGGAAAAACGAGGCCTTCTATGGGAGGAGTTAATGCACGCAAAAGTTCGCAAATAAAATAGCAAAATTAGCTTTAATTAATGGCATTGTCAGCGTCATCAAAATTTAATTAAAAAATGATGAACGTGGAGAAGCATTGGATTAGAGGAAAGTTGCTATGCCCACGCTCGATGGCAGTGTTGTACCATGGGTTAGAGTAAAAAAATTATCTGTTGCGCTTCCAGAGCAAATCGTAATACAAAAAAGGGAACAACCAGTAATTCGCATTTACTTAATTAAAAACATGTTTTTTTAAAAAATGAACTAGATGTCCCATTAAGTGGTATTTAAGTGCATTTAAGCCCAAGGGTTTAATCAATTGTTTCAACACAGACCGTGGTGCACTTGCCAAACGCTTTAATCTAATTAAAAAAATCATCACAAAATCTAGGGAATGGAGTGAACTCGAGTAAAATCACTATTTTTCGAAAATTCCTGAAGGGTTCGACTTGCGATGATATCGTAAATTACTTACGTTGGGGATCTGGCAGTACCGAGTAGGAAAACGAGTGGAAGCCAGGTAGAAAACATAGCATAAAAAGTGTACACGGCAAAATAATCTGAAACGAGAAAATTTAATGCAAATTAATTACCTGTATTTTATTAATGATGAAAGTATAAACTGAAACGAAATTAAAATTTTCCCAATTGGGGACAACAGCGATGAAGTCAACGTATTCTGGATAACTTTCAAAAGTTAATTATTCCAAACTTATCAACCAATAATAGCATTTACAACGGAAACCTCATTATATGGGATTATATCATCCTAGGAGGTTACAATGTATATTAATCCAAATTGGATTAAAATCTATCATTGGTCATCCTGTTTTTTATTTTGGAAAGGGTCCAAAATCCATCACTTTGTTATCGAATTTTTTCTCAGTCAGCACTACTCTGAAAAATCACGATTTTTGTATAACAAACGTGTAATTTTTGAAGACCGTACGTTACCTACTTCTTTTATCTATTTCTATCATTGACCGTAGTTGTGCATTCTCATTCTTATGACACAGGCTAGAAACTTGCTTTGCTTATATTTTTTTTGTGGACCTCAGACATTGTTTCTACTAGCCAAATGGTCATCGGTAAACATCTACATTGTATTGACCTTTAAGTTAGTCTGAAATTGCAGTAAGCTTATTCATGTACGCCATGGAGGAGGGGGGCATTCGATATTTGAGCAGCCAAAGCCAATTACCAGAAAGCTGAATCCCGTAGCTGCAACTCAAGCATTCTTTCTGGTTTTTGGTTTGGGCTTATCAGCCATGAAAAAACACCCTACGTCCAAATGCATTCCAAACTGATGGCCAGAATTTTTAGGATTTCAATTTTCTATGGGATTACTGAGAACAGCAGTGCAAATGAGGGCAATGTGGGTCAAGCAGTGTTGCTGTAGAAAGGAATGCACCGAAGGTAAAAATCAAACTGCCCTGACCTGGCTGTGCCTTTTTGGCCTCCCCAAAGGCCCAAAGGTCAACAGGTAAGAAACTTTTCCCTTTACTAGCAATCGCGACAACTAATTAAAAGGATGTCAGGATATCCTGGTGAAAAGGTTTTCAGAACGGTAAATCCAATCGTCTACTGTTCATCAAATAATAGAAATAGCAGGACTTTTAAAATGGCATAGCATCGTGAACATCAAAAGAAGTTAACATACTTTCCAACGTTAAATTCCTCAATTACCTTTACCCACACTTAAACATGATGTTTGGGGGAAGGGTATTTTGTAATACAGGATATAAAAATTGTAATGGGTCACATCTACCTGCAGTCCCTTTAAATAAAAGAATAATGAGAAATTGAAGTGAGCACCTTTTTCTCATAGTTCAACTGCTTAGGGTGCATTAATTTACAAAATAATAATAAAGAATAGGATTCTTATAACTTCTTGCTGACTATAGAAACAGTACGGGATTTGATTACAATGGCATCGAATATGTTGCAACAAATCCAAGGAGGAACGAAGTTTTGAATGACTGGTATTAAAGGTTGGACAAGTAATGGGTTTAGATTATTTCGTTCTGTGTACCATAATTGACTTTCCAGCATCTTTGACAGAAATTAAATCATACATGTACATCTCATTAAAGAAAAAGCTAATTTCAGTCACAATAAAGTCATTAAATGTCAGGCATAATTAATCTCTCCTAGAAAGGCATCAAACTTAAAAAGCAATATGTTCAGCTTGTTGTTAATGCAAATAGGTTTACAATATGCAATCATGCGAGAGTCGGGCTCTTTGGACGCATAATTGAAAACATTGAATGCGCTGACGAAAAAAAAGTACGAAATAATAAATACTCACACTTGTATGCGTTGCTCTAATGAAACACACTAGTGGTATTTTGAATGGTACGTTAAAAAAAATGTAAAATGAGGAGATGTTGCAAACAAGATGGACATACTGTACATACACAAAAATTGCATTGCTTTTTTAAAATAAAATTCCCCTTTTCCCCCCCAGCCCAGTCATTTGCCTATTTACAACTGCGAAAGTAAATATTTGAACGGTTCTGAAATTACAGCCTAATTACGTATGAGCTAATTAAAAAATTTCGGAATAGCGGTAAATCAAAATAAGGTAAAAGTCGTCTCCAGGAAAAAACGTTTAATGAGAATTTTGTTCTTTAAGAATTGATCGATTTTAGATATTTCAATATTAATCCTAAAATCACAAAAACTGGCAATTATTTCTGATGAAATTCCGCTAGTACTCACAATCTTATGAACTTTCATTACAATTTCGTCTAATTAAGCAGGTATAAACGTTCTACCAATATTAATTCATCCATGGTTAAAAACAACTCAACTTCTTCACTACCTGACAATGTATTTTATTAATATCCAATATGAGGTAAGTAAATACTGTACATGTATTTGTCTCTTCTACGTTCATACGTACAAAAAAAGCATAATTCTTCTTAACTCACCATCTTTGCTGCAGTTCAGGTGACCGAAGAAAACTTTCTTGGACTAGGTCCGAGCAACTGAAGACAAATGGTCCGTCTCGAAAAAAGTTCGGTCCTTATGTAGCATGCATGACCTTTGACTTGACCTGGATGGCGTTTTTTACCCTCTTTCTCTTTGCCCATTGGGCATTTTTCTGTATCCCCTCCTTGCAAAGCAAGATCTGCAACCAAGACACTCCACCATCAAGCTTGGGTCAATGGTAATCAGCGCAAACAGATCTTACTAGATAGTAGACGATGTTCTCACATTGTTATTATTGTTAAAGGTAGGTAAAAGTTGTTAATTGCCCCTTGACTAAAGGACATACCTTTATTTTCTTATTTTACAAAGCTTCATATAGGCCTACATGTACATGTACATGGACCTGTACCAATTCAACTTGCATTTTTAACGTGGTTGTGCATCACCTGTGTTTACTTCCAGACCACTTTCCCCCATCCCTGTTGTTTGTCTCACCTGACCTTGTTTCACCCAATGGTCATATCAGCCCAAGTGCCCATGAGCCTACAGTTTATAAAAAGTGTCCCCCTTTAACCTTCACCTTAGACAGATTAAAAATTTAGCTGTATACCAAAATTCTTACGTTTAAATTTGCCATGATCTCAAGGTCACTGACCACTAGTTCCTGTTTGTACGAAGACTTCGCAATGGTATTAAAGTAATTAACGCTGGATTACGCGTACACGTCACTGATCTCGTTTGCTAATCATTAGCTAGTTAGACAGTGTGAAAAAGTTCTATCCCCCATATTTGGCTACTTCCAAACATATGTCCATGATGTCATATTTTTTGACATCATTTAAATTCAGATGATGGTACTTAATATCGAACAAATTCATGTACATTTCTATGTAAATACTATATATAGCAACGCTGTCAAATAGTGACAGTTTAATACTCCCTAATCAGTTTTGCGCTTGCATTTGCCATTGTTACGTAATTAAGCATTTCCTGAACTCTAGCTGAACTGATCTGGAAATTTCCAAACATTTGTCAAGGAGGGTACATGATTTGCAATACATGTCCTAGGGCCTAGCAAATTGCCACATTCTTAAATAGCGCAATCTGCACCATGTTTATTCTCGCTAAGAGCTAACATGTAAATTAATGCCTGGTGGGGTATTATAGCATATCCACTGCTTCATTATGTAATATTTAATAAAAGTAAATATTTCATTAATTATAACCTAAATCAAAACTGTATGTGACAACCGCGCTGCGAGCGAATAGTGGCTACATTCATAAAAGCAACGAATATGTCTCTATATTGAATAATACTTCCCCGAGGTCTTTGATACGTGTATAAACCAATCAAACGTAGTTGCCCTATGCGCTAAACGTTTAGCATGAAAGAGACCCCAGGACCTGCTTTTCACTCCGTGCAGTATACGCTAATACAGCGGCTTAATATAAACATTTTCAGTAAAGGGAACTTGGTAATGACATTACGAATTTACGAATATGCGATACATACTGTATTCTATTGTTCTTTCCATTTGGTGAAAGAGGTAATTTATTTATTAAAAAAAGAACGACTCATTATGTGACTAAATTAAAATATACACTTTGTAGAGCATTTACAGTGTATTACTCTGTTTTTCCACATAATCACCACAGTTATTGATGCATTTGTCCCATCGCGTCACAAGTTTCTGCATACCATCATTGAAAATGTGTTCGGTTGTCCATAGAGCCAATGGCGCCCACTGCATTTGTTGCCATTGAGATGGTCCGACCGCCATTCTATTCTTCACACCACTTCCACACTGATTTCCGTGTAAGGCAGTGGTCACAATACACGTCGACTAATTCTTTGTAAATTTCGAATGGTTTAAGCTTTTTTTTAGCCACAAAAAGCCAGTAACAATTCGCACTTCTTCAGTTGTGAACATTACCACACACATTTTACAATGATGGTATGCAGAAACTTGTGAGGCGATGGGACAAATGCATCAAGAGTATTAAATGCTCTACAAAATGTATATTTCAATTTTGTCACATAATAAGTCGTTATTTTATAAATAACTAAATTACCTTACTTTTGGAACTGCCCTCGCATTTATAGCAATAATCAATTGAATTCTTCCTTAAACAGTAATTTCACTCTTATACTCTTTGCTAACAACACGTGCATGTAAGTTGCCTGCAGTATTTCTTTCACAGCTTATTATTTAGCTTTGAACAAATGGTTTTGCGTTTGAGAAAATTAAAAATTGATCTGCGTGTATACAAAGAAAAACATCCCCAGGATTTCTAAAGCTTTGAAACGTTTGGCGAGATTGGCAAAAAATCAGCAATTTATAAAAGGAACACCCCTATATGAACATGTTACGCTCACAGCGCATGGCAATGTGATGGGGTAAAAATAATGCAAAAAGCACATCAGGGACTTATGCCCTGTGGTATAAAAATCTTTCCTTTTACTGTGCTTAAAAAATGGGAAGCTGTGCTTTATCGGATTTACGAAAGAAACGCATAAACCTGCTTCACTTAAATTTTCGTCGCTTTCACAATCATATAATCCGAATCTACAGTGTTTCACAGTTTATATACATGGTAAAGCCACCAAAAGGCGTTACCATTTAAATTGTGAGTAAATTTGTCAAATGTAGGGGCATAGTTTTGCAGGTTTTTCATGTGCCAGCATAGCTCGAATGGTTACTGCCACAATTTTTCTCGAATATACGGTACAGCTGCAGGAATCCCATATAAAGTGAAGGAATGAAATAAGGAATTTAAAGGACACCAATTGCTCAGAAGAAATGTTCCATCAGCTTCAAGTCTTGTATCTATACATCTTGTGGTTCAGGCAATTTGTTCTGGCCCAAAGCTATTTCCTAGATCTCGCTTTTTGTTCACAAGTGTAGAATGAATAAAAATGGATTATCAAGAATTTCAAACCTATAACAGTGGGTCAAGAAACCTCTAAAGTTGGTAAAAACCGAAAAATCATCCCCTTTTATCGTTCATATACATAAAGCTCACACATAAAGAGCACATGTGCGTTGTCATCGATGAATTTTATTGAGTGATTTCTTTGCTCAGTTTTTCGGTCAACCTTTTTAGATTCAGTTTTATGATATGGTGCCATCAAGTTTAGGTGGATATTACCTTTTTAGTTGCTATTTTTGTGTGGTAAAAAGCATGCAGTAATATGTTTAACAACAGCTGAAAGTCATCAGTGCAAAACGTCCCAAGGATCCTTATCGAGTTTCTAGACGTTTTAGACATTCCAAGTACTTCCAAGAATTTCTTGCACGGTGTTTATTGATTTTTTTTGCACTTTTTCAATTTATGCAATGGTTAATCGTAAGGTAGACCATGTAACGCTCTCATGAATACCTCGTCTATAAAGGTGAAATTTATAATGCGGTGGAACTTCAAAAGAGTTGATTCTATCAACAAGATGATAAATTGGAAAGGAAAGACGGAAAACCAACAATATGAACTATCAGTATTAGATTGTCGAATTCGCTTTTCGAATGTCTTACTTATCATACAAACTTCCAATAAAAAAATGGAAAAGTCTGAGGCGAAGACGAATAGTTGCAGAAAGCTCTTTCTATAGATTAATCTTTGGAAAAATATAACCCCATTTTTGCTAATTTAAATAACGGGAATGGCAAAATGCTTTCTTTCCCATCCTGCCCTGCATTTCTGTCTATAGAAATCACGAAGGTTGATGTTGATTTTGTAAAAAAAAAATGCAATTAATATTAGCAGTCAAAGGAAACTGTCACAACATTGCCGTTGACACGTTTCACAGTACCGTGAAATATTTCATTAGTGGATTGTTATTACATTTGTTAGAGCTGAATTGCAGATGCTATAAAGTTTACTCAATGTTAGTAAGACTTCAAAATATGAATAATGATTAGCAATAGCAATGCCATTTAGAGTATTTTCATCTTATACGCATGCAACAAATACCTGCATCTTCACGGATGATGATGAATAAAATGGTTTGAGGCAATATAAAATATTCATAGCTTTAATTAATAGATAATAGGGGTCTTGAACTAAATTAATTATGCATGATACAGTATACCATCTACGATGAAATTATGACTGAAAATGGCCTTAGGAGTTGATGAGCAAACAACCTCGCGTCATCTCCTAACGAGACTTACAGTATGCAGTTCTTATTTCAATTCTTGGAATCGATTTTGTTATACGAGCTCGTAATCGGACACTTGGTTTTGTTATAAATATGCAAAGCATTAATTTGTCTTAGCATCTAAGCAGAATTTTGCCTTGCATGCGCACGTGCAGTTTAGAATCATGCAAAGTTCTAAAAGTTTAAAAATGTGTCTTTTTATAAGATTAATGATGAGATACACTATCAAATTCAGTGCGTAACTATTTATTTGCACGACGTTTCGTGGAGTCAACCACTTCATCAGGTGCAAAGATATAACATAAAAATTATACATTAGAAAATTAACCTAAAACAATTGGGTGGCAAACCCAGTGTAGGAAGCAGAAGTTGGGCAGACAAGCAAATGGTGTAATGTTGTACAAAGTGCAAGCAGACTAGTTTTAAATAGATGAATCCACTGCCAACAATTAATTGTCCAAATGTGAAACATATAACCTAAGTGCAACAAGCTTACATTCACTGCTACAGTGATCTTTCGAGCAGCAAAAACAAATACTAGTATAGTAGAAAAAGAAATTGCAACAGCCAGTGTCTTGTAGAAAACGTATAAATCTTATAAAACAATTAAAAAAATTAATGGCGGCTGTCCTATCATCCATTTAAAAAAAAACGATTAACGTCGTTGTGAAGAACTAACACGAAAAATCTCAAGGAGTTTGTTTTTTTAAAAAGTGCTCGATGATCTATTCATGTATATGGTAAAATTACAATTTACCCTATATACAGTACCTGTACACTTGTGGTCATATGTATTGGTACCCTCTCTAACATTTCAGATTTCGGCATATAAATAAATGATCTGGTATACTATAAACAAATGAGTTATTTTATAATAATCATTAGGCCATTACAAGCTTGGAAAACCATGTATTTGGAAAATGCAATCAGGAATTAACAATATACATTAAAGGATCAGAAATGTGAATGGGACAAAAGTAGTGATGCCTTATACATCAATTATTAATACGACCTCCCACTGATGAAATAACTGCTTGTATACGCATAGGACTATCATTTATTAGAGTTTGGAAGAGGTCAACGTCAAGTTTGGCCCATCTTTATTGCAGAATATCTGAAATTCTACGGTGAATCTTGGTTGGCGATTAAGACCTGGTGATTAAATAGGCTATGGTGACAACATGTGAACTTTATTCTTTGTTAAATATGCCTTTTTTACCCATGATTTAGGCCTGGGATCCACTGTAGTAATAACCTATGTGCCAATGGTCAATCAGTTTACACGCCAATACTTGCAATTTTTGTTGAAAATACCTTGATACTTTGCTTATTCTACTATGTTACTAATATTCTACTGAACTGCGAGACACTTGCCACAGTGAAGCATGGTGGTGGTAGACTTATTTCATGGGCCTTCATTAATTCACATGGCACAGATGAACTTGAATTTATCCTAACATAGTAGAATAAGCAAACTATCAAGGTATTTTCAACAAAAACTGCCAGTATTGGCGTGTGAACTGATTGACCATTGGCACGTATGTCATTACTACAGTGGTTCCCAGGCCTAAATCGCGGGTAAAAAGGCATATTTAACCAAGAAAAAGGTTAACATGTTGCCACCATTGCCTATTTAATCACCAGGTCTTAACATCATTTAAAACGTTTGGTCCCTGCTGAAAAATATGATGAAAGCAGCCAACCAAGATTCACCATAGAATTTCAGATGTGCTGCAATAAAAAATGGGTTAAAATTAAAGTTCACCTCTTCCAAAATCTAATAAATGGTAGTCTATGCGTATGCAAGCAGTTATTACATCAGTGGATGGCCGCATTAATAATTGATGCATGGGTATCAATACTTTTGTCCCATTCACATTTCTGATCATCGGATGTATATTGTTAATGCATGATTGCATTTTCCAAATACATGGTTTTCCAAGCTCGTAATGGCCTAATGATTATTATAAAATAACTGATTTGTTTATAGTATACCAGAACATTTATTTATATGCCGAAATCTTAAATTTTAGTAAGGATACAAATATATGACCACCAGTGTACAAGAGATGGAAAAAAAACTGCATCTCATTAACTATCAATTTGATTGTTGGTTTCAATTAGATTACAAATTAGTTGCATTCGAGTTATGAACGATGGTGCATATCGCTTCTTGAACCCGATTAGAATAAATAATGAAAATAAATACGGAATTATATTGGAAGCACTCTCATTGTTGAAGGGTATGTGATACCAAGTCTTTCAATTCTTGTGTTTTTCAGGGATGAATAAATATCTCATACAGAGTTGCACGATATCAATACATCTTCACCAATATTAGAAATTGCGATGTCATGAAGTGATTGGCAGTAATTTAATTCCATGAACACAATAAACGTCAAAATTAGTGCTTCAGTTTCAATTACCATATGCAATTAATAGAATCTGGAGCAAAGGAATAGATGGATCATGAGAGGGAAAGCTGAGTGAAATGAAAGAGTGTGACAAAGTGAGAGATGTACTGTATTGGAAATGAGGATGAGGGAGGAAAACCAACAAATATTAGATAAATACTAGCGATGGGTGTAAAAGCAGGAGCAGAATTCATTATAAGTGTGAACGAATTGTCTCTTGCTATAGAGTGCTTATAAAGGTGGCTTACTTTGGACTTGGTAACATCATAACTTAGTTTATGAATTATTCAGCTTGTCCACCAGTCATTTATAAAGCTTACTGATAACACAATAAATAATGTTGATTAAAAATTAATGAAAATTTTATCAGAAAGCACATCAATGTTTCTTATGCGGTTGTCATCAAAAATAGTAACACAGATTTAACCATTTGATTATGTTACTATGGTGACAACGTTGGCTTATTTCGGTTTTTAACTCTCCATCGGAGTTTGTTAAGCGTTTGCAAACATTACAAAATATATTAGCCATGCGTATGCAAATTTCATATAATTACGCTCTTTGCAAAATTTGATAAAGTAATGATGCTTAATTTTAATAAATGATTATGCCATCCTTGCGCTTCATTCAAACGTGTTCATAAATTGAAGCAATACCACTGTATATCCCTGCTGCTGCCCTGCACCAGTACAGACTTCGAGAAAGCGGGCTTCTCCTAATGGCTTGCTGCAATGAGGATGGCAGTGATTGCCTGCGGTTGGGGTAGGCAAAATAAGAAATTACATTTTAAGTTAGTTTAGGCTGGGATGGAGTAAAGACATAAAAAGCAGATTGCCATTTGGAGCAGAGGATATACCGTTACACAGTGCATGTATTCCATAATACTGATATCAGAAATAATTTTCAACGCATTTCACATTCTCTTTGCCCATATTTTCAACGCATTATTATGCCCGGATCGAAAGTATATTAAGATATGGAGTAGAAATATACGATTGCACAAATGATAATATCCGGATAGATTACAAAAAAAATTAAAATAAAATAATTAAGGTTTTGTTTCAAGACAATTTCCACACAACAACAGGTTATGTTTACAAGGACTTTAAACTGAGAAATTATATCACTATATACACATTTTTTTTTTTGGAAATTACTATAAAGATGTCGCCGATTAAAAAATATTAAGAAAATCAACTTATAGAATTTTAGTACCGTCCATTAAAAATAACTATGGCAAATAATTACTTGGCTACAATATTCCAACAATTTTTAATCAACTACCTACGCGGGTGTTTAAATGGATGTTTGGATCTTAACATTGAGCCGAAAATGTTTATTAATAATATGTCTGGACATGCTTCTATTTGATATTCGCCTTAGGAAAATTACAGATTATTTGTTTTATATTGCGTAAATATTGTTATGTTATTATTGAACTTATGTTGGCCATGTTAAGATTTGATATTCTTCTTAGAAAATTGCTCATTATTTGTATATATATATTGTGTAAATATTGTTTCAAGTTGATGATCAGTGCATACAAGTTCATTAGGGACTTCACGCTGGGAATTTTTAATAAATTATTTTTATTATTATGATTAAAATTTTCGCACGCCTTAAATTGCTTTCAGTGCATTTCACTTTGCGTCTAAAATTTTTAGTTTCGCACTCATAACCGGGCGGCATAACCGGAAATATCACTTGTGAGGAATATGAGGGTAACTTCATGAACCAAGATGCTTGACGTTTACTGAATGCCAAATATACATGTTTGATATCATTTTGAATTCAACTTATAATTGGGATGCCGCATTTCTCACCAACCAAGCTAGAGTAGGCCTAGTTTAGTTTTCACTTTAGTTCAACAGGAGTCATTTAAAAATAAAAATTCCCACCATGGGGACTAAAATAGAGAGCTAACGATATAAAATACGACATGCACTGTCAAATGTGCAACAACAGCAAAATAAGCACTGATGAAGCACTGATGAATGATTAAAATAATGAGTGTTTAGAAAGTACTCCTTGGAGAAGCATTGTGTAGATTAACAAAATAGATAAAACGCAATGCATAATATAGATTGTCGGACATGGACATAATACAGGTAAAAGCTTCAGGTCGTGTGTTACACAATAATTTACTTTGAAACTGCTTCCCTCAATTTTTTAAATTACCTGTATTTGGTAGTTGAAGCATGAGATGGGATGAAAGAGAAATATGGCATGAACGCTATTAAAACAAACATCATTTAACAAACATTGCTTTCTCAAATTCAACAAATTAATCTATAAATGCACATACATTTACACGCAAACCCCATCAATAAACCCAGTGGCTTTCCATCATAACTTAATATCACGCGGCATTATCCTCATGCAATATCCGTCACCACCGTATTACTGTGTATGCATGCCTAATTTCAATGATCTGCAAATTTAATTGAACATATCCATATCAAGAAAAATCAATACTTTGATTTATTGAGTACTAACAGCAACCTTGATAACAAATGTTTTCAATGTTTCGCTTCTGACTAAATCCAGAGCGCAATACCTCATTACATGCGTTGCCAATTTACGAAATTTTTGCAAATACTCTGCGAGCAATAGGTTGCCACACACGAGTATATCAGGACTGACGGATTTGCTGAAATTCAGGGTAATCCGAAAAAACTGCACAACTTTTTCGAACTTCCCCAAATCCGTCAGTCCCGATATGCTCGTGTGCACTGTGGCCACCTATTGCTGCTGCACCTGTTTCAGTATATGAATCACGGCATCGATCAGATTGAAAATGAGTCGCAGAAGTGGTTGAAACTTAATGCGCTAATGGTCGCTAAGTCACTGTTAATAATTTCTAAAAATTACATTCAAAAGCCTCAGCTGTTTATATTTGTCAATTATTCGGACACTACATCAGTCAACTTAACATGTGCCGTATATAGCTTTCATGTGACGAAAGCACAAATGTAGATTTAAAATAAAAATGGTGAAAACGTATTTTTAATTTGAAAATACTTGTATGCGAAGAAAAATGTGGAATATTGCAAATAACTACGAACACACAATATTCGGATAGATTTCAGAATAGTCCCTGCTCATATGTATACAAAATACGTATTTCAATTAGACAGCTATGACCCTTTTTTAGTTTTATTGTACTTTTTTGTGCTTTTGTGTTT
The DNA here is from genome assembly GCA_034687865.1 of Kryphioiulus occultus. Lineage (NCBI taxonomy): Eukaryota > Metazoa > Arthropoda > Diplopoda > Julida > Julidae > Kryphioiulus > Kryphioiulus occultus. Next base: position 16,156 of record JAQGAF010000202.1, read on the forward strand.
CTCTTGACCTAACAATAGTTTTTCTTAACAGTTGAAGGTGTTTTGAACCAATGCTACAGTTTTGAAATAATAAATGCATCATCTTGGCAGACTTTCCAAATAGATGCGCCTTTTCAAAGAATTATGATACAGGGCGATTCAAAACTCCCATCATCATTCAATAGTTATAAACATCCAATACCTTTGTAACAACTTATATTTTCCTAATTCCGTGTTACAAACCGATCAGTTGCCAAAGATGTTAATAGACAGATTCTATACCGGACTTTGTTGATCAATCAATACTTTGATTTAAAGACGCAAAGAATTCAGAAGTAATTCGAAGTCGCATGCAGGTAGTCATTCTGGTTATTTGTTACATTAAAATTAACCAGATATTTTTTTCAGATTTTATTCTGGAACTTAAATGAAATTTCTTTGAAATATTTTAGGATATGTAGTGTACATGTACTTCAGTATTCCCTTTATTTTTTTTAATGGAATGCAATTGGAACTGTTGTACAACTGTTAGCATTTGCACAAATAAATGAACAGTCAGTTTTGCTTTGAATTATACAGTATGCATAATTCGAAATAGAAATGCGAACATAAGGCATGCACATGCAAATCACATTTCTATAGGAGGTACAGGGATTTCTTTAAAAACTAACTAAATATATGCATGTACGTCTATGAAAAATGGAAAATATAGGCACTCTGGGCTTTCTGTCTTCATATGAACGTCAAAGTAATCTCTGTTCCTATGCAAATATAGGAAGCGAGGTGCATGGGCTGGAATGTGAGTGACGTGTAAATATGAATAATCTACAGTGTTTATTGGTTAACGAAAATGAAATGGCTTTTAAAAAAGACACAGGCTAATTAATACTCGTATCTGTCTAGCTATCAGTTGACACAAGCTGTTGTTTGCACAAGAATTTTCTTTCACTAGAATGAACAATTTAAAGAGAATGAACTGCAAAAATATAGTCCAAGATAAAGCGCAACAGCCAATACTGATACCAGCATACGCTTTCACTTCACCTCATCATTAAAGAAATAAAGAGGATTACATGAAAAACCTAATTTCTTAAACTGCTTCCGTTCCCAAAGGAACGTTATTGAGAATCACCAGACGTTGCGGTGGCAGTAGGAAGTTAATTGACGATGGTCAGTATCGAATCAGAAGCATAGAAATGCCAGGTGGTTTAAGTAAGTATACAGTAAGTCAAATCTTTATGCCCAAAGTTCTTGAGTTCTTATCCATGGTGGGCTAACCATTGGAAAATTGAGTAAATTAATTAATTTTTTATGACGGTTTTGATCTGTATGATAAAGACGGAGAATTCCTTCAAATTGCTGGGGATTTCCATGAAAGGGCAAGAACAGTTCCAGAATAAAATCTGGAAAATGCTCCTTTAAAAGTTATTAAGGAGATTATACTTGACTAACAAAACATCTGGTTAATTTTAATGTAACATATAACCAGAATGACCACATGTACTTCTTTGCGTAGTTTGAAATCAAAGTATTGATTGATCAACTGTATATGCATAGAAGGCGTACATAAATTATCCAGTACCTCCATAAATTTACCTAAAACTTATTCACGATACTACATGCATATTTATGAATAATTGATATCATATCCTTCAAAAATTCTTATCGTTTAAAATTTCTCCATACATGTTGTGTCATGAATTATTCAACGCCTAAGCCTTAACCAGGCTTAACGAATGCTTCAAGGATTATAGCGGAGTGAATCATTATGAACACCAATCATATCATATTGCAGGATTTGCCATGATAAACTGTTAATGTAACTTATTTTCAACGAAAATAAGGTTCACGGAAGAAAAAAATATACATGTATTTATCCCCATGCATGGTTTCAAGTTCTTGCTTCCTAAACCATTTTTAGCTGCTCAACTTTAACGCTGCAACTTTAATTAGTTGGCCTTAGAGATTGAGTTTAACAGTAATTTAAATTGGATGTTTCAACAAACCGAAATGAATTCAACAGAGTAATAATTTGAACGACCTTTAAAGTCGATAGCAAAATCTGTTCATTAAACCGTATTAATTTCAAGCATCTTCAAAATATTGTCGATTACCTAATATTCAGCTACAAATTAAAGATATTATAATGGAATGTTAATTAAATTTATGAAAAATGCAGTCTCCTTCAATTTCTACTGCATGCTTAGTGAAAGCCCATAGGGGCTTTAAAAACTCATTAAAAGCAAATAATTCAAAGGAAGCAATTTATACATGTAGGTCCAATAATTATAGCTTTTAACTCGTGAGAATTCGATGGCGGGACCATTTTTCAAAACGAGTCTGGACCACATTGACATTTTTAATATTCTGGGAACGTCGTGGGCAGGTTCGAATCAGAATCGAATATCACGAAGAAACCCCAGAGAAATAAATCCAAATACAAATTATTCCATATAATGAATACTTGTTGCTTTTATTTTTCGTGATCCATTATGGATGAGTCGTTTTGGCTGAGAAACAAATTTCACAAAGACCCAAGTGAAAAGTTCACCTGCTTTACCCTCCAAACCCTAAAAATCATGGATCAACCATTTCAAAAGATCATTGAATAAAAACTCAACTTCTATTTATCATCCAATTATATTTCAGATTTCAACAGTTATTTCTTGATGAATGAACGCGTTGCACAGAAGAGAAATAAAAGGAAGAAATTGCAATTGCTTCCTGTACTTATACGATAATAATGTACATCTGCAAATTAAGTCAGCTATTCACTATTTTGAAAGCCGATTCAATTTTATTGCATGCTTTCTTCATCGGAAACAGAGCGTTTCAGGCAATTACCATGAGTCGATCAAGAAGAAGAAAGAATGTGCGTCACTCTAAAGAGCATGCGTAAATTGTAATCAATTTATAAAACGTGATTTGAAATAAACATTTCATTACCATTTTATTTGTAAAAACCAGACAGCCAATTAAAAGCTTTTTAAACGTTGTCTATTCAAACCTGCCTCTGCAGATTGCAATTTACGTTTGCACGATACTATCGAAAAAACAAATTGAGATAAGAGCGGAACAAACAAGGCATTTCGTCTATTTATACGCTCTGTTGAATACAAAAACATCAAGATATAAAACGTAAAAGGGGAAATTCTTTTTTAATTTGCATGTATATTTTTCGTAAAAAGTTTTCTGAAATAATGAAGTTAGAAATACTGCGAGAACATCTTTTGGAAAAACTAAATCACCAATTATGAATTTTTGCAGACTTTTCATCACAATTTTAAATAATTTAGGAACGCCATATAGGCGACAATCTTAGAAAAACCACGTCACAAATGAATTTCAGCCAATAGGTCTATAAATGAATTGTTTTGTAATATTGGTAACCCCATGGATCCCTTTGCCGTCTATAAAAACGTGCTGCAGTTGACCATAGCCCCCTCCCCATCCCTAAACGCAGATATGGGAATTTGCCGTTGGCATAAAGCTAGATATATTGTGCAAGATATTGCTGCCCATAAAGTGTGAATCGAGCTATTCTATGCAAATGCTTCATGGTAACCACGGTAACGCTGCAACGCTCATGCCCGGTCAGGACATGAATGTCAGACGTTAGTCGATCTTGGTTTTCCGAACATATTTAAGCTCTTAAATTAAATTCTGTTTTGAATACATGAAGATGGTATAGGAATGTGCACGAGCATGATTCTGCCATTATTAAAGAGAGGCATACATGTACGTACCGTATGTCTCCCAATGATTATAAAAAAACCGTAAACATGCCAAACTTAACGACAGAGTTTTGCGGCAGCCATTTGTGGCATGCAAATAAGCTAAAAGCAATGCAAATTGACTGCAAATGTGCTTCTTTGAATGCAATCATGATTGTTAATTCCGCAAGCACAACCTAGAAAGTGTTGTATCTAAATTAACGGCTCAGGATGCTGTGAATAATTGATTTTATTTAGTCACTGCACTAACACCCATGCTTTAATGAAGCTCCTGAATTCTCTGGTGTATTTCCAGAACGTAATGCTGAGAAAATGCCATTGCTTAGAAAAGTAACTATTAGTATAGTGGCCTCTTATAATTTGTATTCATGCATGAGGCAAGCAGTCAAGCTTTGGTATAGTTGTGTAGATCATTCAAGAAAATGCTTGATGCCTATTATACATGTATCAATTCAAAATCTCTTATGGACGCCATTTTGTTTTAGGAATTCTTGCTTGCTGAGATTTTTCAACGAATGCCGCCCATTTATATTTGACTCTTTGATCTGTGCACTGGAAATGTGCTACCCATTGCCAAAGCATAAAAAGTGCTTCTCCTTCATGCTTAGTATAAACTTTAATTATCAAATTGATTATAAAATATTTATAATATTGTGTTATAAAATTTTAGACTTTCTGTTTATCTTTCAGTTGCAGTGTTGCTGCAATACAACCTACGAACCTACGAAATCCGATCGTATTAAAAGTAATAAATGCTTTTAGAGTCATCTACAATTCATTATAATGAAATTATGTGAACGATACCTTCGTTTTAGTTGGTCTTACATTGTGACGAGCATGGATCAGGTGAACTGATCAAAACCAAACTAGCTGAGTCTTGCTTTCACAACATTTTACACTTTTACAGCACTTATTAAATACACATTGCTTACTGCATTGTATTCAACAATGACTTCAAGGGACAAGGGTTGATAAATAGGACTTATATGGACGAAAATAACATGTTAGGAAACTGAAGCAATATCGCTGTACATGCATGTTTACAGCATACATCGTTTAATTTAAATTAAGATTGTCCTTTAAGTTCCGCTCCTCCAATTACAAAAGCGTCTAAGTGATTTACACTAATTGAAGTATTAGTTAAATTAATTCAAATTAGCTGTCGATTTTCCGATTATTGCTAACGATGTTAGTCTGATATTCTCTACAGTGGCAGCGCTTAAATTACCACCGAATAATGGAACGCAATTATGGAGAGTTTAATGCAGTTGTTGGAGAATACCGTATAGTCGTGACAGAGCATACGTGCCCTTAATTTAAGTTAACGAGAACAAATTATAAGAGACGTTTGGCACCTGCTCAACATTTGATCCAGTGAATAATTAGGAGGAAAAAGATACCCCATGTACCTAATCGTCCTTCACATAATTTTTTTAAACTGTTTTTGCTATAGCAATAAACTGTTGTTATCGACATGATAGATGAGTTATCCAGCTGTAGACATATACGGTACTGTATATTGTTATGTAGGACATTTTTGCAAAACAGATATCCTGTTGAAAAATCATTCAGCCTAAAGATTTGCGAACTTGTCGAGCTTTTCTAATTACCAAACTCCTGATCAGAAATGAATTTTTGTGAACTAAAATGAATGCCGCTGAAATATATATGTACATGTTCTTTAATAACATTGGCTTCAAATGTAAGTTGATTAAAGGCAAGTTCTCATTAGAGCCAATCTAATTGACTGAAGCATAAAGAGCTAAGTTTTTGCCATCGACATTGAAATCAAAAGTTAATTTGTAGGCCTATGACTTGTGTATTTTTTGTTTTAGGATTGGTAAATAATTTAAAAGTCATTAGCAATTGGCTACCCGTAAACTTACAGATGACATTATGACTGCCAGTCTGTCATATACATGTAAGTACAGATTAAATAATTATTATAGAGATAAAATTTCCGAAAAAAAACCAACTGAAATATGGCGACAACCACATTTTGGTTAATTTTATTCCAGTGTAAAGGTTGTGTTTTTTGGTAGGCGATATAAAATATTCAGATCTGGAATACATGCATGTATTATTAAACCTAAATTTATTGATTTGTCAGGCGCCCAACCTTGCAGGTTTTTCCTTTCGGAAATTCGTTATTACTGCACAAAAGTCAATAATGTGCTTTTGCCAAAGGTCGCGCACGTTTCGTGACAATAAAATTTGAAATATTACGTTGTTATTCAGCAGCGGTTTAAATTTGTCTAATCGTTTGCAAAAACTAAAAATAGTAGTTTAACGTTAGTACAATGCATGCATTTGCACGACTTAAGCACATGTGGTTAAAATATGAATTTTCATTAGCGTTAATACTTGGCTGTAAAAGGAAACTGCAAATGATGCGTATGTAAGCATCTGGTGATCTTAAACGTTTCATTATAGCGTTATACCCTATACGAATTTTATGGTAAATTAGCTGGCGTGTAATAAAATACACAAATATGTTAAACAACTTCGTGGTAAACTCCTCATTCGAACAAAAATTATTATTACCTTGTTGATGTCCACGTTGCTGGTGCTTTCGTGCAATAATGCTGAGTTTTACAAGGTAGAAGTTTGCGATTCAAGCGTCGAACCTTGGATCCAATTTCCTGGTTTACGATGAAAGCGCACACTTATTTTATGAGAAGACTGAGAATCGTCTACGTTACAGTTGGACATTCTTCCAGCATAAAAGCGACGGAATTTCGAACGAAATTCACGCTTAAATTTCTCCTGAAATAGTGTGAACAAAGGTTACGTTAATAACAGCACCAATGATTACACTATATATTGAATCTTTTGAAGAAAATATTGACCTTTGACCTCCCCTGCCCCTCCCAAATTACAAGCCTGATATCAATTACACAAACAACACACATGTCGATTTACATGTACATGAAAGTGTAATAACAATTCGCTTTTGTACTCACATTGTAAATTCCATAAATGAAAGGATTACAGCAGGAATTACTCATAGCCAACCAATGAAAGCTGAACCAGATTACGTTAATGTATGGGTACCTGAAATGAAATTATTGATAATTCAAGTATGCATCATCAGCATTTTTAAGGAGATTGAGCATTATCTCGCACGTTTGCATTTTTCAAATACCGTTGTCTATTTATTACATACTATACTAAACGGTTTGAATTATTAATTCATAGTTATTTTATTTATGAAACATGAATAGCAGCATGCGCTAAATAATATCGTACTTGCCTGTTTATGCATGGAAAAATAACATTAAGGACGTTATATCCTTGTAAGGGCAACCAGCAGATGGCAAATAACGTTACAACAACAACAAGCATCTTGATCACCTGAAAATATACAAATAGTAGAACTAATTTAATAACAATTGCTGCAATAAGCTAGTGTTTGAATTTATAGCTGAATGAAGTACAAGTTAAGGAGAGACTCAATTTTCATAGTTTTCATCGTTTAAGTATAAAAGCAAATTAAAAACAATTACTCTTATTCAAAACTAAGTGGTCAACTGAACGATTTACTTTACATTGCGAAGCCTTCTGAGGGCAACAATGTGATTACGTACAGTAATTAACTTAATGATTCTCAGCATGCATTGCATTAATGGGTAATCCCAAAGCGCCATTACTATTTTGTCTTTTCCCCAATATATAATGCTTGCTCCTACAGTCCTACTACATGCTAAACTACATGTAGCTATATTCTTAGCTCTAATATGGCAGCAGGCATGTCCAACGGCAAGATATAATAATCATTCGATTAAATTTGAAAGTATACATGTAAGAACTGGGTAATTTGAAAACATTCGCAGATAGCAATATATTGAAGGCCTCTATACTATTAAACCACTAATGCATTTCTATTCCTAAAACAACCTTCCAATCTCGAAAATGCAAACAGTTAATCGTCCTATCGTGTCATCATAACCCCAAGAGCTTTCCGAAAGAAGTCGATGCTATGCTTTAAAAGCGGTATTTCTATTGCATAATGTACTGATCTGTTTACTTAAACTACGTGCATCTATATGTCCAATTGAATTCTTGGAAAACGTTAGAATATCCTTTCCGATAGACATAGAATGCAATTTAAAAGCAGGCACGGTTCGTTGGTTGTTCCAGATTATTTAAAAGACCCCTAAAACCAAAGACACCTCATGTCAGCTCGGGTATAGGATAGGAGATAGTGTATACAGTAGTAATCAAATAGAGGCGACGAACAGGGTCATTGCTGCTGCATTTAATCTGCTTAGTAAAAATACGTAAACGAATGCCAAGCCAGCATAGTCGGGTTTGGAACCTGTGTCTGTATGCAGGTTTAAGCTTAAAATTCGACACCAATAAGCTCGCCTGGTGTGCAATTTGATGCCTTATATGAAAGTGCCTTTATTCATCGAACATCCTGCATCGAAAATACCGAAACGCCAAGAAGAATTACTGACGAATTATCATCTATTCAAAATCTCCTCCCTTCTTTAAAGATATATCATAACACGGACAAGGCTAAGTTCAAACTGCACATACATATTCACCAATTCCAGTTTTCAATGATGCATAAGCGTAAATAGACGAGCATGCCTTCTGCCTAAATGCAATGCGAATCTCGTGTATTCAAGTGGTAAACATGAAAGGAATCCGTATTTTCATTTTTTCTGTCCATCTTTAATTCTCGTTCACTGGATCGCATTCCATCCTTAGGCATCTCATCGTCGAGTAATAAAACTTCTCAAATAATCAAGAAATTTTCGTGTGATTATCGCCAAGAACCAACATGCACAGGCTCGATTTCATGTTAGCCATTCCAAAAATTACGTGACGGCGTATTGAAGTACGATTTGATTAAATAAGGAAACCCCCTGACCATATGAGCTCCAATTTACAAATATCACCAACACCATGTTTGGGGGAAGGGCATTGCAGCACCCTATACCCTTAAAAACCTCCTTGTATTTGTGGAGGTAACTTGAATGGCAAGACTTGCGTTAATTCCAATGCAGGTCAATGCAATAGATACTGTAAATAACAAGGAAACTGCATAAGGGGTATTGTGGATGTGATAAAGAAGAAATGATGGACGAAAATCAATATATGCTCACTTTCCTTTTCAGAAAAGTCAAAGAATCGTTGGTAGAATGCAAACCATAATGAATGGCAAACTCTCTCCTTTGCATTTACAGTACTTTCACAACAATTTAAATGCATTTATAACAACGTGCGAGTAATGAATGTCGAAAGCGCACTTTTTTCGATATTTACAGTAAACTATTTGAACTACACTGAACAATGGGAAGGTAAGCCAGGGTTTTTCTGTTTGTGTTCGCCAAAATGTATTATATAGCAATTAACAATAAAGTTTTTGGTTGATAAGGTTTAAGTTAACTTTAACGCAGGTGAATCCAACAGACTGTAAATACCAAAACTCTTATACTTGTACTCGAGAAACCAAACAAAAGTCATGGACGACAATCGATAATCGTATTTTCATTTTCTGGAAAGTCAAAGTATATAGTATTTTTCCAAGGGGAAGTCTTCAATTCAAGACCTTTAGACGATGTGAACGTATGTTACTAAACGATCAAGGTCGATCAAGGTCGTACAACATTAAACCAGATTTATAAGATGGCTGGAAATTACTAACGAGTACGTACGTTTGTGGGCAATGGAAATCCAACTTTGTACATGTATTTACATTGCATTTTAATTTTTACCAAAACAATTTTGCATTTCTCACTTTCTCAACGCAGCTAAAATATATAAACCACCTTGCAGTTTTAGATGGCATTTAATTTATACACGCCATATAATGTATGCATGTATTTTACCTATATGTGCACCATTTGACCTAAAGTCATTAGCTCAACCCCGAATTGTGGTATTTATATTGAATCAGGAGTGGATAATACACAACAATACATGAATGTTGCTATCTTACATCGAATACATTCTTCTAAAAACTATCATATCATTATTTGGACCGTAACGTGCATAAATTTAGGTTATACGAAAGCTTGGGACCAGAGAGAAATGTAATACAAATAATTTATTACATTGTTTGCATCCTTCTGAGAATTTTTATATCTGCATCCGCCTGTTACAAATAGGTAACTAGATGAGCAACGAAACAATAGCTATTTTAATAATGAAAATATGAAACATTTCTTCATATCAAAATTGAATCTTAATGATTGGTGCATGCATGTTCTGCGAAAAACTACTGTTAAATTATCTCGAGTATGGGAGGGGCTTTGAAATGTCAAAATAGATGTACATAGTGATCTGAAAATCTTACTTACCCTGATAACAAAAATTCATTTTTAAAAAACTTTTAGTTACCAAGACCAAATTTTTTGGCAAAAAGTAGAAGAACTAAAGGTTTTCATTTTATTTATTTGATTCACAGGGAGTTATCATGATACCAATTATCTATAATTTATTGTATTGTTTGCATCCTTCTAAGAATTTTTTATATCTGCATCCGCTTGTTAAAAATAGGTAACTAGATTAGCAACGCAACAAAAGCTATTCTAATAATGAAAATACGAAACATTTTTCATAGCAATATTTAATTTTAATGATTGGTGCTTACATGTTCTGCGAAAAACTACTTTTAGATTTATTCGAATAAGGGAGGGGCTTTGAAATGTCAAAATATACATAGTGATCTGAAAGTCTTACCCTAATAACAAAAATTCATTTTTAAAAAAATACTTAGTTACCAATACTAAATTTTTTGACAAAAAGTAGAAGAACTAAAGGTTTTTATTTCATTTATTTGGTTCACGGGGAGTTATGATACCAAATTACCTATCAGTGTAACGCGCAAATTTGAATTCGAAAAATTTCACTATAGGAAATCATCCAAGGCATATCATAAGTTGCACTTGACATCGACTGGCGATTTTATCAAACAATACAGGTGGCCAGCTTGAGTTTTCCTATTTAGTTGCCATTTCATAAACTAGTGATTGCAGCGCCGCCTGCTGGCACTAGCTGTGAACCAAATATGTGAAGTAAAACAATGGGAGTTCTTCTACCTTCATCCACATTCAGGGTTCCCACTCAAATTTTCAGTCATTTCTCTGCATTTTTCATGAGATTTTACAAAAACAGTGAGAAAAATGATGAATTTTATATCAATTTTTTTTATAAAAATGATGACTAATCAATTGGCTGATAAAAACTACCTCAATTTCCCTGACATTTTCATGAATTTTCACTAATTCCCTGACATTTTCATGAATTGTCACTAATTCCCTGACATTTTCATGAATTTTCACTAATTTCCTGACATTTTCATGAATTTTCACTAATTTCCTGACATTTTCATGAATTTTCACTAATTTCCTGATATTTTCATGAATTTTCACTAATTCCCTGACATTTTTACATTTTCCCGACTTTCCAGAAAGTGGCAACCCTGACATTGTGTTCCTGGTAACTGCTACATTTTATTAAAATTACTTTTTCTAAGGAGGGCAGGACTTTATGATCACCCTGAATTATTTTTGCCTAGGGCTTCGACAACAAACTTGATTTTACATGCATTCATGACTAGCAGATCAAGAGCTGTCAACATCTTGAAAATCACGTGAATGCCACTTAATTTAACAAATATTGATCACACTGCTTATACGTCAGAAACAAGAATAAGAAGGAAAACGCTATTGTGTCCAGCTTGCAACGCATGAGCGAGTCACAAGCAGTTTACGTTCCCATCCTGGACGAGAAAATGCAGAAGAAAATGGGAAACACGCACGTATTATTTCGCACGTCGTTTATTCTGTATAACTTTACAGCTGAATCAATCATAGGTGGAGACCGAGATTGCACTGTGCTATACGGAGCGAAAATCCACCTTATCCTTGCCCCAACATGTTTGTGACCGTAATGTCCTGACAGTGGGAGATGAGTTTTTACGCTCGGTGCGTCTTTTGCAAGGTAACAGTACTTAATATGACTGCTGTCAGGTTGGATACTTGGACACAGATTAGTACTGCATGAAATGGAAGAATCTTCACTAAAGAAATTCATGAGTGTGTCGGTGATGTGTCGGAGGATGTGTTGTCTGTTGAATCGCACCTTTAAGCACCGAGATTAACATCGCAAAGCCCAACCACAAAATCATTAGCAATCATACTGAAATCAAATCACGCTTAGTTGATTATTTTTATTTGGCTTCATTCGAGTTGCTTCATGGCGTATTTGCAAAAACACAATTAAGGTCTTCCATAACGAGCTGATTAAAATCAAGAGTATTTCATTTTTTTTTATTTATGCTGATTTATGAGATTTGAGTGCTTTTTCAGCCACTTACCGTAGGTTTTTCCCGCTTATCTGATAAATATTTGCAATATACCATTGATTACGGGGACACAAAGGCGAACGCTGAAGTTATACAGATTTAATGTACATATATACACTTCATTTTTCGGATCATTTTCTATATCAAACCGCATGCATGCACGATTGATTTAAAAAGAGTAGAAGTAATACCACAGTGAATGCCTCTAAACCAAATCGCTGCTGACAGCAAGTCCATAGATTTCTTATAAGTACTTGCCCCACGAAGTCTTTTAAATTCCATGTAAGGATAAAGACGTTCACCGGTGCGTAATAACACGATTAATTTAAAAGGAGTATAAGTAATACCACAGTGAATGCCTCTAAACCAAATATTGCTCGACTAGGCAAATTAAATAAATTAATCAAATTCACGGATGAGCACATTTTTGGGGACGATTTAGGCTAAAAAACAATACGTGTAAAAGAAGTAACTGCTGGTGATGAACATGAATGCTTTTTTGTGACTGCAAGCTAAACTTAAAAAGGGTTTGAAATGTGACTCGGATTGCCGCAAATTAATCAATACTGTCGGGGCTTTTACAGGAAATTTACACGTACGACGTTGGACCCACATTTGCTATTTAAATTAAGTACAGCATCCTGTATATTCATAGTGTCTTCATTTCATGCAATTAGTTTGTGTTCAGCAGAATGAGCAGTGATCATGAATGCAAATAACGAGTATCTTCAAGATCAGAATACTATGGACAAAAATAGTCTAAGGGGTAATAAGGATATATTCGAATACATTGGATTCCCTTGTGGCTTCTTAAAATGCTGTACCATTCCTACATATAGTTTATAAGCTTATATTCGTAATATTTTACAAAACCAATGCCACATTTTACATGTATAATATGAAGCTAGTGGTGTTTAAATTCTCCATTACCAGATTAACAGAAAAAAAAGAATCAAGCTAACGTCCAATATCAGCCCTAAATCGTACACAACATCCCTAAGTACCTGCATTTCCCATTATCCACACAGCATCAATAACTTATGCGAAAGTATACTACATACTGTTACTTGTTAAGGGCACCAATGGACATATTGCATTAAGCCAGACAGTGAACATTCAATCCGAACGGCGGTTTGTTCATTCTTTCATGAGCTACCAAATGTATATGCATACACGAACCAGCACTCAAAAATGTTTGCAAGATATTCCTTCAGTAAAATTCAAGGCAGAATTTGAGCTATAGGATTTCATAAAACAGCAGTCATTCCAATTTGGAAAATGCATGTTTGAAGTAGCAATTATTGACTTAAAGGCAACAACTTCACAACTCCCTTTTAGAGGCTATACTCTCTTGCAGTCTTGCTAGTAACCTAATGTACATCTACACCTTTGTTATTCAGGAGAAATGAATTCACAATTTGGCTAAGTTAAATACCGGTGTATGTACATGTATGTGCCACCAAGCAGGTTATTATTTGAGTCCTATCAATGTGTAAAACCTGCCTTGTCTACAACAATGGGGAAATGGGAAGGCACACTAATGCCACAAATATACAATGGTTTGAATAATCATGTAGTAAGTGAACCCAGCTATTTTGACCTTTATTCTACATTAAACATACATTATACACATATTATACATTAATGAAATTAGTGTCAACGAACTGATTAAATCGGAATTGACTTCCAAACAGCGTGATTACGCAGATACTTGAAAATATGCAAATGTTTCTGACCACGAGAGTACATTTTAGGATGACATTTGCCTAGCCGTCAGGTGCTCGAATGATTTTCCTATTCGTTTTCACCGCCAAAAGGACATGTAGTTAGGATGGCAACACATGAGGCATATGGGGATCAGGCATTCGATTTTCCACTAAATTTCCGTTCCAGACACACAATTTCCCTCATACATGTATACAATGTCTAAGATCATGTAGTAGGCATCATTGAGGAAATTACTACACGTTTTAAAAAATATCAATGTCTAAATCAGCGTTTCAACTAGAGCACACGTTAGTTAGAAGGCCATGTGCATGTACATGAACATTCAATGGTTCACTCAAGTGTTCATTTTCACGTTGCATTTTCACATTTGTGTGTTTTGGCTGGTCCACCTACAACAATGTTGAAGCATCATCAAATTGAAATCGTCCAACTATTTATTATACATCTTGTACACGTGCAATAAATTCGATAACACAATGCAATTCTACGAGATCTAGTCGTTTGATTCTATACCACGCATGTCTTCATCTCCCACTTATAGGAGAAGACTTATCAAATCGATATACATGTACGCATGAAAGCTACTGAAAGTTCAACAGGTCGCATCAATGCCCCTGAAACCAAAAGATAAACCAATAAGCGCATTAGGTGACCACATATCAGATTAACATAATATCTGATTACAAATAATTGGCCAAACTTTTGCATGTACTTTTAATTTGACGTTGGAACGCTCTTTCAAAGGATAGTCTTAAACTGATGTTGGTGTCCATCCAAATGAGGTGGTAACTACCTAATAAGATTTGCCTCAAACTAGCGAGAAAGCTGCATAAACTCCTAACAGCTCGTAGGCTGACAGTGATTGCCTAGCATTTACACAGCGAATTGGAAATTACATTTTAAGGCAATGTGTTATGAACCAACAAAAAAACGAAAAAGCAGAAAAAGTTAAGTGGTCGACAGAATGTGGTCTATATGTTACTTACACGAAGGGTTCCACATTAAAATCTGCCTCTAGATCGAATAAGAAGTACTTTGCATTTTTCATTAACGTTGCCAAGCATTGCATGACATTGATTAAATATTAGCAAAATGACAAGGCAGAAATGGATCTGGTCTTGTCAGGTGCTGTAATCATCAGTGACATCAAGCTGCAATGATAACCAGGTGATACACAAAATTGCTTGCATTGCCTACCTCCAACATCAGCCAATACGCGAATACAACAGCTAATGTATCGTTTATACTGGTATTGCTGATGAATGCTTATAACATCTAATTGAACATTTGCACATCAACATATTACAGCTACATGTACAGTACATTATAGGTGTATGAAATGTAGCCCAGTGCCCACAATTGATGAATTCGATTTTGTGTTCAATCAATACAAAGATGAGATCAATCAATATAAAGAATTAGGTTTTGTTGAACTAAAATTGTAAAATGTATAATTCTTATAATATCTAACGTTTCATGCTAAATTTAAAAGGTGCGTATTAATTGAACATTTACACGTCAACATATTACAGCTACATGTACAGTACATTAGGATGATTAGGTGTTGGAAATGTAGCCCATTGCCCACACTTGATGAATACGATTTTATGTGCTCAATCAATATAAAGACGAGATCAATCAATATAAAGAAGTTATGTTGAACTGCAATTGTATAATGTATAATAAGATCTTATCGTCAAACGTGAACTTCAGAAAATGCTATTTTAAACGCAGTGTGTTTGCAGAAGCTTCCTTTTGACATGAAAGTTGACACTGATAAAAACTGACTTTAGTCATGTGCAGGCTTAACCAGATAAAGTAAAGTTTCAAATCCAATAGACAGGAATTCGATGACTTGCTGGCATCGATGCAGTCCAAAGCGTGTTTAGCAAGTTGACCATTCCCTTATCTATGATGCCCAGACACCATTCTGGATAAAGCAATTATCGACATTTCTAGTGGGGGAAAAGTCGACTGATGACCAGTTCACTTAGGAAGCATTCACATGAGCTGCTGCTTCAAAAATGGTATTAGAGTAGCTGGCTCAACAGTTACCGATTTGTGCTAAATTTAATTGGCCAAAAACGGAATTTTTGATTTCTTCCCATCCAAAGTATAAGACAATACATGTACACGACACAAGCCTAAGAGCGTCAGGTGGCCTTGGTCACTAATAATATAGAAATTAATCAAAGTCATCCAATCTGTCTCAGCCTTTCAAAGTCTTTCAAAGCATCAAATCCATCATGCTTATCTTGGTCGAAATCCTTTATTAAACGCACTGTATGACTCGGCTTTATGTTCTTCCCAGGGCATAAGAAACTGATCTTGAAAGCGCCATCGAAATCCACAGAGAATGGAAAAATTTAAGATTCTACCAACAGCATATGCCTTAAGAAACAACGGATCAACTGGCGTCTTCGATCTTGTAATAAGTTCTTAAAAAACAGCTTATACTTAAGCCGCCTGATCTTTTGTTTATTATTGTTTCGCACAGCATGGCAAATTCACATTTCCAAAGATTCATTAAGATATACTGTAGTTGCAACAAGTTTTATTTGGAAGTCATACCAGCTTATATTGGAGATGCGTGATGTAATTATATGTCACGTGATTGCCTAAGCTTTATTAATTCGAGACAACGTATTTTTTTCACTGTTTGGCGCTTTCTACATTGAACATTGTCCATGAATACGAGCAAAGTAACATACAAACAGAAAAATGAATAAGCCTTCATGTATTTTCGGCTAGCTGAATCTTTAATTTCCTAATGTATGTTCCTATATGCTGTTTTTGCTTCCACGTCACTCTGACAATGAAATGTTTTTTTGCAGTTGCCTGCAAAAAAAATTATACCCAAATGAAATATTAAATTCTACAACGTACCTCTCATATTATTTTGGTTTTTCTCATTGGATAAGCGTTTTTATTTTATAGACAAATTGGTTGCTGAAAGCAATTATATTCAAATGAAATATTAAACTCCAGAACGTACATCTCATATAATTGTATTTTATCTCACTGGATAAGTGTTTTTCTTTTTTAGACAATACCTTGATTTTTATTTTGTTTAACAACCAGTCTTCCTCGAAAAAAAAAATGAAAATCTATATTGGGGGATTGTTCCATTTAGCCTTAATGTCAATAACTTTGGGTTATTTGGGGAAAACAAGCTTCAGATAAACTAAACTGATACATTATACCCTTAAGGTGCCGTGCCGTCTTATGTGCCATAAATAACAAGGAACGAACTATTGACAGAGCACATGCATATGCTTGTAGGATTGCATCTCATTAATTACCCAGAGGCTTATTTTGCATTAAACATTAACAGAGAAGCTGAAAATTGAAAAGGTAAATTTCAGTGTGTATTCAGAAAAGACGATACAGTACATGTACATGAATATTGCACATCAGAAGGAAAGTTCTTTGAAAGTGACTATAGCATCATAGAAATCATACAAGTCCTTCTTACAGAATTCAAGACTATAGTGGACTTGAATCGCAAACTTTGCATGGCAGTCGATCACGAAGGTGTAGTGCTCATAGTACAGGAAGATGTCATGACTTTTTAATACTTGTCAGGATGTCTCTGGAAAACGTTTTCCACTTCAAATAAGCAAGACAACATCTAGAGTCCCTTGGTATTTCCAGCGAGTCAACGAATTGTGTTAAATAATTTCCAGCAAATATATTGTGCAGGTTTGAGATCATGTCACACTGCTTTTAAAAATATCACACGATTTCTGGCATATCAGCATGCCAGGCGAAGTCAAACAACAATCTTAGATTTACGAATCGCTCAGTTCCAGTGACAGTGAGTGGAAAGACTTCATCAAGAGGTCACCCCAATCAATATGAAGGATAATACAGGAAATAGATCCATTGTTGTCAATGCTTGCAATTATTTTTACAGCCTTTCTCTATTCTTGTCGTTATTATAATGCTGTGTTCATTGTCAGAATCATTTTACTTTCCATTCAGCTATTCGTTTCACTGGCTGTTTGGCCCAAATTAAGTAATTGGCAACTAACATCGGTATGCCGGTTTGGTCGGTAATGCTGCCCAATACATTCTATCAATAAAAAGATCGTAAATTTAAACTAAATATTGTTCCTAAGGGAGTAACATGTGATAGGCTCCTAATCCATGTGATAATCATACTTTAATGAAAGCAATAGTTGTGTTAGTAATTTGAGAAAAAAAAATCTGTACACCATGCATTGCAACAGGCCAAAGAAAAACATAGACTTATGGATTTTTTCGGTAATCCATAGAGCCAGGAAATGAGCCTGTTTCAGGTTTCAAACGTTCTGCGATGCATGAAACTGGAGAAATTGGATTCAACCATCGCAGAGTCAATGAAATGTAAAGCACGTAGTTTTCCAGATATCAACAGTCAGAGATAAACATTGAAAGTTTTCATATCCGGACAAACTCAGATATCTCTGGAAATGAGATAAGAGGAATTCCGTCTCAATATCTAATTCTCTCAGATGTCAGTCGGAATGCCACAATTCCCCGTCCAATATCCAGGCTAATGCGCTAATTTATCCTATCAGCGACTATCATTGACTCGACCCAACGGAATTCTTCGCAAACTTTATCTAATAGCAATCGGCTAATCATTTTAGCCTGCCCAAACGCTCCATTTAAGTGCAGACATTCTGTAATCCCACAGCAAGAAATAATGCAATTGGACAGAGACCTTTCAATACGAGCTAGCAAGGGTGACTACTAATTTCTGATAACTAAATTCTCTGAGTTTTCCAGGTTTACCAGATACATTCTATTTTTTCCAGGTTCAAAATTGTATTTTAATCATTAAATATATTCCACAATTCTATTAAAAGCGTTATTTAATGCTAACTCCTTCCCTAAAATGAAACAACTGGTTAGGGAGAGAACCGATCACACCTCTGGAGTCTATCGCCAGTAATTTACCGTCATCCCTGAATCATACTAATTTCCCCATCTATGATTTCCACTCACTACTATACCCAGCCATAAGGGTGAATTCCTTTCGTGCTGCCCTCAGTCTGTCGTTATTTAATAATAATAATAATAATAAAGCGCCAGAGGCGATATTTTTTTGAAAAACAAATCTCAAATGTTGGCTTTTATGAACATTTCTTTGAAAAATTCTACGAAAAAAAAATGAATTTTATGTATACTTTCCTTGAAATGAAATCCTGTGAGGAAATAATAACAATAACGAAAGAATTTTTGAGGTTTGTTAGATAAACTAGATTACCAATAATGCACTTCTAGACCATTTTGAAAATGTCAGAAATAATATTGACAGAGATTTACACCATAGACGAAAATTATATAAAAAATTACCAAAACTAAAGGATTTTTAGATGTAATCTCTGTAAAACGTTTTTCAGAAAGATCAGTACAAAAGGCAACACTAATAGCAATTTGATTTTTGTTAACCCAAAAACAGCCGCAAGCAAAATTTGTAGGAAAATGTAATCACAAATGCTGAATTTTAGGGGAATGGCATAATAGATCATCGGACCAATTATTTTCTGCTGACTTCTCAAAATTATCACGAACAAACAAATTAAGAACTGAAAAATTCCAGGCTTCAATTAAAAATTCTCTGAATTTTCCAGGTTTTTCATGTTCAAAATAAAATTCACTGAGTTTTCCAGGTTTTCTATGTTCAATATAAAACTCCCTGAGGTTTTCAGGTTTTTCAGGTTGGTAGTCACCATGCAATTTCTACCTATCCCTTGTCCTTTGATAAGTGAAAATTGTCTCAAGCGATTACTAGCAGTCTAGATTCACCAGCCACTTTGATAATGAATGGACTCCTTTGACATGCTGCAGAAATTTCTCTATTAGGCGATGATTTACTTATCACCCCAAAAAATTCCAATTTGTCATAGGAAAAAGCCAAGTTTGGTAATCATATTTTTAGTAACCAGCCTCAAATTTGGTAGCCCACTCAACGCACAATGAATGGAAAGTTCAAGTCCCACGATACCACAACTAACCGCACTAATCAACTGCACTTAAGACAGTCACTTCCTCAATCTCGATAATCCTGAATAAAATTCGATAAAAGCTTACGTGTAGGTTGTGCCTTTTTAAAGAACTTTACGCTTAATGGAGAAACTACACTGTACAGTATGTGACACTGCATCAGTCACGCCTTTGATTAAGAAGTCTGCACCAGAAAGAATAGTTGGTGAAAATTAGCCAAGGAAAAGAAAGGCGATAAAATCGTGTTATCTAAGTATATGCAGATGTTAAAAAGTCTGTAAGAACGACGACGTTATAAAATCAAATTAACACTGTGTTGAAAGCTTCTTTCCAAGTATAATCCGCCCTCAAGAGTCAACTGCACCTACATTTTAGTTCGGAATAAATGCATTTGGAAAGAAAATGTGATGTAAAAAGTTTTAATTAAAACTTTTTTGAACTTACATTATTGGTAAGTTATTGTTCATATGGCTTTATTGGAGGTTACTGTACATTTGATGCTAGGATTCGAGAGTGTGTTAAGAAGTAAGGCTCGAAAATATTCTTATCAGGAAATTTCGATCAAATCTGTTAATTCTGCCTAGGTGAGCGGGATGACCAGGAGTCAACACGGTGGAAGTTAAACCATTCCTCTTTTTCGTTTAAAGTTAGTCACAGCTAAACAAAAAAAATTACACAAATTCACGCCCATCTATCAAAACATAACTAATAAGTTAAGCACGTTGAATCAAATTAAAAGCTAATGTCAGTATATGCTTCATTACTGCCCTGCTCCAGCATAGACACTATGAGAAGTTGACTTCTCCTAATGGCTTGTAAGCTAGCAGTGATTGCCTGCGATTAGGTTAGAATAAGTTAGAACAAACAGTAAAAAGCGCATAGGAATAACAAAAAGATAAATTCCGACAGCTAGAACACATGTCATTCTTGTCTGATAGACAAGTAGGCTTGAAATATGCATAATTTGCTCACATTTGAAGCGGGTCATGAACAGTAGTATATACAAATTAAATCCTTGGTTATGGGGTGTATGGTTGTGCGACTAGTGCCAGAATAGCCAGACAAACAGGTCCTGTTTTGCAAGGGTCATTTTAGTACGCTACTGAATAGCAACACAGGTTGCCGCTGAATATCACGGTAATGATATGGCATTTTAATCAGTACAGTCATTATCTGGAACTCTCCTTTAAAAGTTAAAACTCATAAGCTACCCTTCCCTGATGGTGCTATACTGTTACAATCCATTTCCTCTAAAACTATGATCACAAATGTAAAGTTAAAACCATCCATCCATGTCTGTACAGGCAGCGTAATACTTTTATTTTCGAAACGGTGCATTGATCACGCACTTGAATATGTAGCGTATAATGACGTCAACGAATATAAAAGCCCCAAGTTTTGCAAATTGAAAAATATTTTTTCATTACGTTTTGCGAGAGCATACGATTATTTGATAGATATTGGAAAACATCTTAGGTCACACAATGCGATGGCTTGAAGCACGAATGCTTCAATCATACGCTTAGCACAATCATTCCGTAACTGCAATGCGAATTGAGTTCGTTCATGAATACATGTAATTATTCCATTAAGGTAAATTACAAACTTGAGATGTCCCTTGATTTTCTAGTTCAAAGAACCTGGTAATTTTGCCTTGTGTAGGTAAGTCTGATTCATAATAAGCCTTACATTAGGAAAAACAAAATAGTAGCTCTCAAACTTTCTGATTTGAGAACCCTTACAACTTGTAATGATTTCTCGTACAAGCCCCAGAGTATATACGTAACGATGGTAAACCTAGCCTGCAGTGTGATTCTAAGACTGATTGCAAACTGAATGCAAACATTTGTTACGAGATGTGCAATCAATCTAAAATTGGCAGGATGTTCGATAACACGTTTCCCAAAATCCTTCTGTACATTATGTTTATCCTATTTTCGACTGTTAAACCATTAGTTGAATGAAAACTTTCCATCCAATATAAAAATTGAAAAATACAACCAATTGATTATGAAGTTTTCAGTTTACAATCAGTCCTCGTCAGTTTCCAGTCATTTTTTTCGATTAGTGAAACCACTGAAATACGAATATGAAAAGAGTTAACTTACAATAGTCTACGGACCCCACATACATCCCTCCTCCCCTGGGAGCAGGGATCCTATGGTAATGCTAAGATAATAAGATGAATTCACAAATTGAAATTCAAACGTTTTTGACAAATTTCCCTGACTCACCTGACTTTCCTTAACTATCCCTGACAGTATGAACCCTGAATTACCGTATTATTGTTATTTTGGTAATGTTAACGAAAATAGGAGATCTTTTACATGTATAATTTTTCGAAATCATTTCAACATAAATATATTAAAAAAAACAGGGTGCACTACGGTATACGCCCTGTATGACAAACTGTATGACGCCCTGACTACAAAAAAATGTAAGAAAGTGGGTTTTGTCTTACGGCTTGAAGGCTGGCAGTGATTGCCTAGTGGTTAGTATAGTAGTAGAATAAACACAAAAATGAAGAAAAATGCAACAAAAAATAATAATAAAACGGATAAATTTCCACAGCTATTACAGGCGTCATTCTTGTCTACTAGGCAAGTAGATGCGAAGTACAAATATTAAGTATACAATTGGAGCAGGGCATATACCGTAATTTATCCCAAAACCCAATAACAATCAAAAGATTAAAAAAAAACTAAACAATAACAGCAAAGACTTTCTGATGGCCATCAAATTCTACCAGAGTACAGATTAGCGGGTATTTGAATTGCATTGGGCGAAATATGGCTTCCTGAGTATGGTAGCTAAACTAACAACTCGAAGCACTCAATCAGATGGTTTCGACAAATCACCCATCTGCAGCTTTTGTCATCAGATATGGAAGCTTCAAGACTAGTTTTCCTAAAATCCCTTTGCATTAGAAATGCGCACCCTATATTTCAGTATAACAAATTACTTTATGCACAGATATACACGTAGAGTTGTAAGCCATCTCTGATGGAAGCAATTTAGCCTTAAAATACGCATGAAATGTTATACTCGCAATCGAGTGCATGGTAAACACTTTCAGGGTTGGGTTATCAAGCGGGGGAGGACGCTTTGCTAAATCGAAGTAAAAAGGTGGATCAATTTGCTCAAACACTGCATATTGTCACTTATCATACAGGCAAACCAACATTCGATATACATGTATATCATGCAAAAAATACGTTATCGAATTTCCTACTTAGCAAATGCCATAAGGTGGCCTTATAATGGAAAGAAAAATCTCAAATGATTTTAGCTTGGTATCATGTTCATAAGCGTACATGTATATGAGCATAATTGACTTCGACTTTCTAAAGTTCTACGTTCTAAAGTTAGAGCGCAAATGAGGAGTGTAGTTGCAAAAGCTGTTATGTGAAAAAAAAATAGTTTGATTACAAATCGCTAATAAGTTAAAAATTAAACCTTATTTCGGTTTATTGATTTGTGTGCCTTAAACCCACACTTCTAGAACACATTCTTTCAGAACGTGAGCTGTGCTTATAGCTGGTATGTCGTTTGCCTGTGATAATTATTGTACATGTACGTTGATCCACCTTCCATCGGGTGTAAAATGTGTCAGCATTAATCTGTGTTCTCGCTGTTAAAGAGTCTGACTTGAACGACTAAAGTTGAAAAGCGAGAAACCACCGATCGAATGTGGATTAACATATAATGCTTATCAATGCGTAGAATCAGATATTCATAGTGAACATCATTCTTTTTTTACGTTATAAATTCGCCGTTATGTAAAAAAAAAGAAATTGCGCTGGGAAGAATCCAAAATGGAAGGTGAACTGGTGCAATCGTTTGAATATCTTAATTCGTGCTTGTTCAATTTCAAAAAACTTGCACTATTGCATCTTCTATTTCGGATTTTACCAATCTCAATTATTTTTTTATAAATAAACGTCGGAATTTACAACGTAAAAAGAACGCCATACTCACTGGTGACTGTCTCATTCGTTGGTAAATATACATATCGGAATAGGCTTTATTAACTCCCCCTAAATGAAAAAAAAATGTGTACAAAAAAATTTCAAAATTGATGGCAAAATATAGGATGGTAAATGAAGCGACGCTCCATGTTAAGTGCGTTTATTTACCATTTCCGTCCTCACTTAAAATAAAAAACAGCCTGATATAGGAAAAAGAACGGAAAAATGTGGAACATTTCTGAACCTTAATCAAAATGTGGATGAAGCATTTTTTTGCTCGAAAAGCAATGCTCACGTTCAAGTACATACATGAAAGTAGTTTACCAGTATATCAAGAACCGCTCTACATTTTTATCGTTGCTGGGAGGATTAACAATCGCCTTGCGAATTTTGGCTTCATAAACCTTTGCTGCTGAGCAGGAATTTAAGTCATACGTGTATCTACAGCCATGGAATGTACAGGAAGATGGTACATTAAGTCCAAAAAAGTGGAAAACCTTATTTTAGATCACATCAAAGCTTTTAGCAAGAATTGTTTACATTTTATCTTGGATATACTCAACTGTTGAATCGTTCCCTCGAAAAAAAGTATCCGAAATATATAGCATCTGAGCATTATCCCTCTCAGATGCTCAACATTCCAAACCAATATTGGGCAAGTTGGTTAGATTCACAAAAACATACCAGTATCAGAAAGATAAAAAACTCGTATAATAAATCTCTTCAGAATTAGAGTTCGTTATGGTGGAATTGATCGTCATGATGAGAACAG
Source organism: Kryphioiulus occultus (assembly GCA_034687865.1). Lineage (NCBI taxonomy): Eukaryota > Metazoa > Arthropoda > Diplopoda > Julida > Julidae > Kryphioiulus > Kryphioiulus occultus. The sequence goes on from JAQGAF010000202.1 coordinate 40,651, forward strand.
ATTTGATCGCCATGATGAGAACAGAGTTGACCGTCATGATGAGAACAGAATTGATCATCAGATCAATTAGAACAAAGACAATATAAAAATGTTAATACTGAAAAATTCCAGGTTCCAAAGCCATGGCTGTAGATGCACGCATGACTTAAATTGCCTGGGTCTATAGGGTAGGCAAAATTAAAGAAATCGCATTTTTAGGTTAGTTAGGGTAGAATAACACCGAGGATAAACAAATAAATACAAAAACATAAATGGGATAAATTCCAGCCGACACACAGTGGTCCAAATGAACAATCTAGCTCTGCAAAAGTCCAAACGATTGTAGCCATTAATCCCAAGAATTTTGGCATGTTTCATTCCATTAATACCCAATTATTATGAGACAACAACAACAAAATACCTGGGCTTTTTATGAAAAGACTTACTTCACAGCAAAATGAGGGTTTGTTGGCATCAACATTTCGTACCAGTGTTTGTCTTCGCAATTGCAAATTTCGCTTGATGGCGTTATGTTTGCAAACCATGGCTATTTCCTTCACATGTTTTATTGTTTTGGAATAATTTTCATAAAAACTGAAGTTTATTTGCGGTGTATATTGAGAGTTTAAAGTACTTTTTATGAAATAACACATTTCCTTTGACACTTATGAGACCAAAATTTGTATGTATTCACCTACCCGGTATATTCACGCTGGCACATCTTCTTTTTAAATATTAACAATAATTTATATAATGCAATAGAAATATAATTAGCTGCCAAAATTTGCCTGTAAATTAAATATTGGATTTTCTTAGATACTATGTTCATACCTCAGAAAGAGCTATTTGATGTTTGGCAAACAAAAAAAACTAGTAATATGAAGTGTAAAATTCAAAGAAAATGGGCTCATGTTCTGGCAACATGTTTGAAGTCGTTAATCTAATTGGCTACAAGAGAATGTGACCCTGTCACCCTGTTATTTGTGCGATTTCTCAAAATAAAAATTAATTTAAGTATGAAAGCACAATATATTCTCGAAACCACATGTATTAGCACATAATTTAAGCCAGGGCTGTTAATCATTTTGCTAGAAGCTTCCTTTTGTAACCCTCGCCTAATGACAATGAATTAGCAAATATTCAAGAAAGTGTAAATGAAAGTAAAATCAAGTAATGAACAAGAGAGGACTTGCTTGGCTACAGGATATTCAAATTTCAACTGAAATCTGCATGTGTACGGTATATGTAAATCACTTGTAATTGAAACAAAAATGGGGCTTTCAGCCTTGTTGTGCCGCAAATTTGCATAGCGAGTTTGCGCTGCAGGTATGCTAGCAAACAGGGTGCATTACTCCAAAATTTCAATTTTGCCATTTATAATCATCTCGCTATTTACAGATGCTCTTAAACGTGATACAAGTCTTCAAAAATATAATTTTAAACTATAAACCAAACGTGTCTAATGCTGTGAGTTTTTTAGCGCTAGATTGAGCATTTGGACCACTGTGCGACAGCTAGGACAGTTGTCATTCTTGTCTAATAGACAAATACCGGTAGGGATAGATATTGTATATCTTGTGAACATTTTGAACGGGGTATAAGCATATACCGTAGTTCTGTATGTACGAGTATACACTGTAGCCTAATATTAAAAAAAATTATTAACGAAAGCTATGCTAAATAAAGCCACATTAAAAAAAATCGCCATAGACGAAATACTATGCCAAACTGAATGGATTTTGGATTTTAAACAAAAATTTATACCAACGAAGGGCAAACTTTTTTTAAGAATAATACCCCAAATTGGATTTTATCGAGTTTGTAAGAAATTTAAATAGAACGATTAATAATGACAGGAACTCAATGGACGATATTATTTGAAAACTAAACCACAAGTGGTGAATTTAGCTCACCTTGTTAAAAAACTGTTTGGTAATACATGTAGGCGTATTAAGCTTTTCTTTAGAGAATGCCGTAGGCGAAGCTTAAATAATAAAAAACAGTAGCAAAAACGATGGATTTTATGCACATGTAGATGGTGGTACAGTGGACTCCACTTAATGGGATCACACTGGGCCCAGGTTATTTCGATAACAATAACCGAACGATCCTAATGAACGATCTTAATGAAATTCTCATATTTATGCTTGTATTGTACAGTATTTGAAACTCAATTGATCTATGCTGTCCACCAAGGTAAATTCATTAGTGCTGCTGTCATCTCAAAATTGTTGGTGGTTTCTCAACTAAGATGCACCTTTCATATTCGTCAACATCAAATTCATTTTCATCAGTCAACTCTGTTTGACTTACAGATAGTCCAACAAGTGCCGGGTTTAGTTATTGGGGTTGTTATTGGAATATTTTCGTCAGTGAATATGGAAAATTTGGACTTCCAAAACTTCTCATTCCTCATGTTTTACGAATCCTCCATGAGGGAAAATGATAACAATAAGCGATTGTTGATTACAATAACCGAGGATTTCACTGTGTATTTGTATACGAGCGTTTAGGACTTGGCGGTTTCGATAACAATAAACGAATGATAACATTATCCACGATCCCATTAAGCGGAGTCCACTGTATTAGTCCCATTCCATCTAGAAAGGTCCTCTTAATTTTAAGGGACAGTCATGTAGCCCTTCAACAGTGCAGATGTACCCCAGGTTGGAACCGGGCCATAATAAGTACATGTAAGTGGTGTCAACTCCAATCAAAAAAGTCGCACCAAGCTTACCTTCTTTTTATTTTTCAGCACAGTAGCGTCCCTGGGTCCATGGGCATCCCCCGGGGTTTTGGCGCCCCAGAGCACCAAACTGATCCTCAGGTAAGCGTAACTGATAACCACCAGTGGTATGAAGTACTGCAACGCCACCAGCACATTGCAGTACGTACTCCATACAAGGTCCGCAATCCCCATGTTCTGGCAGAAGGGGAACCGTTCCCCAGTTCGGTTGTCCCACCTGGTAGTGACGCGCAGGGCAACAAGGTTCGGGATACTGGCAGCGCCGCTAAAGAGCCAGATGAAGGCGATGACCCCCTTGACCCTGAGGCGTGTGGGCCTGTGGCTGAGGGGGTTGATGATGGCGCAGTAGCGGTCCACGGCCAGCACGGTGAGGGTGAAGATGCTGACGTTAACAGAGAGAACCTGGAAAAAGGGGCAGATGGGGCACATGACATGGGGCAGATTCCAGCGCTGCAGGAGGGCAGCCTGGAACTGGAAGGGGATGGCGAAGATGCTGATGATGATGTCAGCGCAGGCCAGGTTGGCTATATAGCAGTTGGTGGCAGAGTGCATGCCCCTGCTGGTGGCTATCAACCAGATGACCACCAGGTTGCCCAGCAGGGCCAGCAGGGAAATGGTGCCATAGAGGAGCGACAGCAGCACGATAAATTCCAAACGAACTTTGTATAACTCGCTGAAGGAAGTTCTGGTTGGGGTCGTGGCGTTGGTGCCAGATCCGTTGAAACTGGACTTTTCCCAGGGTACCCCGGGTTCCCATGATTCCACTCTACGTTCGCTCATGTTGGCGATCCAACCTGACACGTCCATGGTGGGTGCCTCCGACCCGGAGCGAATCTCAGCCACTGACTGATCCACGAGCGTGCCTTCCTTGGGGACGAGACGTCGTGCGCATGCGCAGACGCCGCTCCCAATTCGCCTAGCGGCAGTCTCATCAGCCCACGTGCACTCCGCTAGACACGCCAACAACGCTGCCAGAGTTGCCATGGCGCTACGTGTCATCCTCTGTTTTGGGACCGAGTTCTGCAAACATCCTACCCAAAGTTAAACATCCGTTCCGTACGACTGACAGGCCTCACCCTAGAGGAGATTGACGGAAGACTCGAGGACATGCTGCATCTCTTGGATGAGTTGGATCAGCGAGGTTGAAATGTTCGTGTTGGAGAGCATTTCAAAACGATCTACCCACCTTCAATGCAGCGTTCGTGGATCTGCGAGACTGAAATGCACAGCCTGGAGAGCATTTCAAAAGATCTTCGGGAAAGGTCGTAAACACGCGAGAAGAAATCTAAATATTGATTTTTTAAATGTTGGATAGGAGTTCCCGCCAAGAAATAACGGTTTAAACTACTGTAGGGAGAATATGTAGACAGAATATGAGCATAATAAATTATAACGGTTTTTTATTCACAAGCAGTAGAACCTCCAAAGTTGACTACCTCCCCATGTTGACCACATTAACTCAATAGAAGGTGACCTCCTCATGTTGACCACCGGCACCTCTGCACTTGGACTGTGACACACAATAGTAATTTACTCTCTGTACGTGGACCAGCATGGCCTCAACATGTAAAGTCATGGATGATTAAATTCATTGGCTACTTGCAAAACGTATACTGTACACTGTACATTCCAGTACTACTGTACAGACGTGTAATTTCAGAATAAATTTGCAGCATATTAGCAATACTGGTACTGTATTATGAACATTTTAATAGGATTATTCATGAATGATGAATGGTAACTGTAAAATGTAAGTACATGCAGTTCACGGAATTGAAATCCTGTGTCAGAACAAGCCTCGTTCCATATGTTGACCACCTCCTTATGTTGACCAGTTTGCGACAGTTCCTTGGATGGTCAACTTACAGAGGTTCTACTGTACGTGGTTCTCACCTGGGTATCTGGTCGAATCTGGAATCAAACTGGCTTGTCCAGATTTTTCCAGACGTTTTTTTGCCATATTTTCAGGCAATTTAAAACAAGTTTTTTTGAGACTAACACATACTTATATGAATTTCCTTGTCAGACGGCCGGACACCGTGTCAAGTTGCATTCCCTTTCCAAGCAACGGCAGTCTAATTTTCCTAAAAAAAATTTCGCCAACGGCGTTTCCTTCATCAGTAACATTTTCAAAACGATCATTTTTGTATGAATACCTAAAAATGACGCAAAACACTGATCGACGCAGTGGATATACTACGGAGAATGCACTACTCCAAATGTGTACAAAATGTATACTTTTATTTCATTACAACTTGCTTAATTGACAAGAATAACATCTGGCCTATCTGTTGGAATTTAATTTCTTTATTTTATTGCATTTAACCACATGCTGGCAATCACTATCAGTTTACGAGCCATAAGGAGAAGCCCACTTTCTCATAGCCTTTTTGTGGAGCACGGCTGCTGGGCATATTCCAAAGTACAGCCGACTCTGCCCTTTGTGCCACTCTGACAAACCAGGCTGGGGTTACCCATACACATTATTGCATGTACGAACAAATCAATAGCTAAAATTATGCCCGAAGCAGAACATTTCAGACCAACGCATGAACAGATCAATGAATCCTTTTTGTGGATAACATATCGAATAGAGTAAACCTTCGCAACAATGACAGTTGTATAAACTTTAAGTGTTCTTCACATACATGTATGCTTTGAAGAAACTTTCGATAAAGTTTGAAAAACATTGCCCCATAGGCCTATTCTTTTTTGTATAAAAAAGGTTATTGTCGATTAAATAAGATATGCGAACATCAGAGACATCACAATAGCCACAACATCATCAATCTTATTATCAAACCTTATTCTCGGATACCTCCACATTTTCCTTCCAGGTAACAGGATTCGTGCGTTAGACGAATTTACAGTCCATACATGAAGGAAATAAATTTAGCATTATTATATATCCTTGAGCTAAAAGTATCTTCAGATATTTTTATCATTGCGAATATCGACTTTATCTTACCCAAGAGCTTTTTATTTGTAATGCGAATTCCCAATGTTCTCCTGGGTATCGATCACTCTTAGCTGATAAGCACTTTGTGTAAATGAAATGTTGACCACCTCGTCCATTTCTTGCAAATCTAAAACAAATCTATCTATAGAAGGTTCTCCTGTAATTCGACAATCCATAAAATTGGCCATTAGACTAGCACATCCTTCGACTTAAATGAAGCATTTGCATGTTTTGTATACGATGGATGCCAAAGACAGCCTAAAGGGCTCATATGGGATTTCACCATTTAAATTTGTGAAATTAACATGTTTACCAGGTTTGTTAAATCATGTCATCGCAAATGAATCATGAAGAGACTGCAGTTGCCAAAGATTACTGCTATTATTAATAAGTTTAGGAAACAATTGTCGACTTATAGGGTTTCACTTGCTTGAATGAAGTTTCAAATGTCACAGTGTGCTCGATAATTCCATTCATTTAAAAAAGCAAATCCTTTCAGCGCTCTGAGATGTGCATAAAGTTAATTAATAAGCTTATTTAAGTTCACAATTTCGTAGATTGATCATGAACGTCATAATGTATATCGAAAAACACTGCAGGTCATGGCTAATTAATACGGGCGAGGATATTAAACAATATTTTTTTTGCTTTAATAATTTAATTACCAGTCCTACTGCCTATGTAACTTAATAAATTTAACAAGATTAATTTGAAATTATGTCAGGCCGAACTTTAAAAATGTTTGATTAGCTCCCCTGGTTATTGACCTGAGCATTCGATATCCAAGGGATAGAATAATTGAAGGCGCCATGCACTTGACAACTATATATGTCATCAGCTATATAAAACTCGTTAATTTGAAAAATAACATATGGATAACGCTCATTAACTACTCTTCGTCGATTTTTTTTCTAAAATTACGATTTGATCTCCAATCAGCGGTTTTATAATAATGATTCTATTATGATATCGGCTGTGGTTGGATGGCAAAATCAAAAATGTTATTCGTTATATTACACATTATGCAAATTTCGTTTTAAGCCTTTGTACTTATAGCCAAATCCTTTCAGAAATAGCCATGACATAAAAATATTCAGGAATGAATAATGCAACGTCAATGAAGTGTCAAACTTATCTTTTATGAGCGTGATTATCGCCTTAATGCTAATGCACCAATCGATTTATTGAACGTTTAGACACATCAACTTGTTTATGATTGTTATACTCATGCACCTTTGGGGACGAATTTAAGAATATCATATAAATTTTCTTGCATATATAAAAACGGATTGTCACCTGTGTTAGTATAAAAATAATTTAAACAGTATCGATTTCAAATTAATAACAAAAATTATAAACGTTAAACATTCTGAAAGACCCATCCATCACTTTCCCAAGATAGGTGCCAGAAATGTGAACATTGCTGCTTTAGGGTTGCCATTAAATAAATCTGCTTCAAAAACAGTTTTACGAGTGATAACAGACGAAATATAGAGATAACAGTCGAATGGAATGGCGGTCTGTCCTAATCGCAGAACAGTGTAATTCATCAATAAAACAATACGACACACAATCAACCTAGATATTACGTTCTTGACCATTAATCCGGAAGAGACAAGTTTCCCATTTGATTGCTGGCAATTAGCAAGGTAACCATGTCAACCAAAAGAAGCATTGTTCGTTTAGATGAGATCCAGCCTGTAACATAGGCAAGCTCCGAAAGTTAACAAAGATAGTCATTTACTGATAAGTCATTCATTGAGAATGAAGCCCTTTATAGGCTTAAACGATTTTTATCTTTAACTCCTTATAGGCATTATTCGGGTATTTCATAGCATTTATATGTATTCAAGTCAATATATTGAATACAGCCATGTGGATACCGGTCCAAATATAGCGAGGAAAAAATGCAAGTAATCCGATTTATTTTTGTTGTTGTTCTCTAATTAGGCTATATACGGTGCGGTATATACGCACTATGCCGGATGTAGATTCTATTGTCTAATGCCTCACTTAGCTGGAATAAAACCAGATTCCAGAAACTGTTATGACAGAGATGCAACTGTCGCTTCCAACTATTTCAGTATACATGTAGGTTCTCATATATATGTAGGATGCACAGAGTACTATAAACCAACTGATTCGATCAGCTTTGATCGCATCCAATGGGGATAAAATTGGATTGTCCTGAATGATCGCGTTTAATTATTGCAACACATGTCGAGCGTTCGAATGGGTAGAAAAGTCGTGCAATATTGGACCAGATTTTATCTGCTCGTTAACTGAGGCTAAGAAGGCAGCCACTACCAACTGGCTCTTGTGAAAAAGTGGTTTAGACGAAAAATATCCCATCTTTCGATGGCCGGTATGGTAAATGACAAAAATAGAGTTAAATACAGGGGTTCATAGCATTTAGTTCATTGTAATAACTTCGTGAATTAGGGTACTTAGGACCCTTAATTTTTGATAATTCTAAAGCTCAATCAGCTTTGGTAACTTCGGATCAGATCTAATTAAAGTTGCAAGGCAAAAATGAATATAAAGTGTGTATTTACTTTACACAAGTGTGCATTTTCATGTTACAAATAATTTAAATGGTCTAATGACTTCAGGTGTGCCTTGTAAATTATATACGAGTACAGCTCGTACAATGATACTCGCGTATTTGGAAAAATTCGCTAAAACTGAATTATCAGAAAATAAAATACAAAAATATGTACAATTAACGCTATTTTTGAATTCGAATTCCACGAAATCTCCTCAACATCATCGAGAAAATTTATTATGAAGAAATATCCCAAAATAAGAAGCCAACCAATTTCTCGGAACGCGTCAAAAAATGGCGAAAAACCATGACGACCATTAATAAAAAAATTGTTGCTATAACCCTTTCGCCAATATCTCAATATCTATTGCAATGCAAGGGTACCCAGAGATAAATTCACACATCCATTAGATATTTGCGTTAAAGTTTAAAACAAAGAGTCAAGTACGTATACATATTAAAGATAACCCCTCTAAACTAACAAAATCACGAGAATTCAGAAGGGCTAGAGTATTTTAGGATGAGGAGGCATGGGTAGCTGAGCAGAATTTTATCTGGAATTTTCAATTTCCGAAATGTATTGTTCGTATTATTCTACTCCTTAATAACCCTTAACAATATATGGAGCTGAGCTACTACCGGTAGTGATGGAATTGGAAATGCTTCCTCTTCCTACTTCTCTTCCAATATCCGACTACAAGCATACATACAGTGTATCTTACCTAATAAAAATTCTAAGAGAGCAGTTCCATGTAATTTTGCTATCAAATCATTATATGCGACTGTCCATGTTCTGCTATAGCTCAGCCTATTAAGCTAACAATCACAACAACGGCAATTCCATGCCTGGGGAAGAAATTGCCCGAGCAAACGGATTTCCGACTATACCAGCAGGGACTAACGCTGCGTGCACTACTTGAATTCGACCCTACCTGATATGACATGCCTGAGAAAGCACAATTAATCGATTAACACGTATCTACCAGCTCTAGTAAAATTTTGCTAAGCAACGGGCCGTTACTATACGTTCAGAAACATCGTGGCATTTACTGCAGGAAATGAACCCTTTCAAAACAACAATTAAGACCAAATAGCGCTGTACTGTTGTATAAAGGGGTATATGTGAGCATCGGCACTTTATTTGGCAGTTTAGCAGTTTTGGACGATAGCGAGATTCGTTCCCTACGCTATGTGAACCAAGTGCTCGACTAAACATCATGTATGGACTGCATGTTAATTGTTAAGTAAATTACGCCAAAGGCTGCATTTTGTTTACTTCGGTTGTAATCGAGCAGAAAGTTTGGTAATTATTTCCCTATCCATGCTATAATTACTGGTGGAAATGGCATCTGTGTTCTAATACAGCTGAGTGATCCATTATCCCCGGAGAAAACCTCCAGATGAGCTAATGATGGAATTATGTATAGGTCAGTGCTTCACAAGGCGTAGATGAGAGATATCTTTGAAACGATAAAATTGGTAAATAGAAAATCTCGAGAAAAAAAATGCCACGGTGAGAAAACAAAACAAAATATTAAATTTAAAAAATTCAACCAAATCGCCTTCTTCCCATAAAAAAGTATTGGTCGCGAAATTATCTTTCTAAAAATACCTTGTACGGGTGTAAGTTAACTGTTCTAAAGTGTTTGGAAACCAGCGCATTATAGGATGCTACAAAGGCTGGAAGGCCTTGAGCTGAAACACTGATAAGTTGAATTCGTATAAATTGATGGCTATATCATCCGTTTCGTACAAATGCAAGAGAAAATGACCATGCAATTTGCCGTATCCGGATTGGAGTAAACGGGCTTTCATGATTTTACTTAACGATAATTAACTGCCATATTTAATTGGAAGATTGGGAAATTGGAAAATTGGAAAAGAAATTATTTCGCAACTATGATCCTTGCATACAGTGTTCACTACTGTATGTGCTTGCTACCACCAATGGTAGAGCTGACTATGCGTACAGTAATTATGTCGATGTTGTTTAAAAGACTGTTGAAATTTACTGCGACCTGACAACGTTAAAGTTGAAAACATTATAAATAAAACAAGCCATGAATAACTAAAATGTCTAATTATGCTTAGAGAATCCGTGCTCTGTATTTGAGTTTAATGTAATGGCGCTACGGAATATGCCCTGCACCACATCTGCAATTTATCCTTGTTATTTTTTTTTCGTGTTTTTAAAACAGTATTAACCTATTCGATTCTAACCTATCGTAAACTAACCTAAAAATTAATTTCTTTATTAGTAGTCTATGCTGGAGCATAGCAGCAGCAGGGCATGTTCCTTTTGAATTACAGCTAATTCAAGTTTTCGACCCTTTGTTGGTAAATTTTTACAACGTTTCTGACGAAAACAATGCTGAACACGAGACTTACTGAGTGATGTTCCATTAATGAGAACTGAGTTGAGTATCTGCAGAATAGGGGGGTTAATTAATGAAAATCAGCGTCATCATTGCTGCCAGATACGTTTTGAAAGCATGTTATTTCAGCTTCGCTCACATAAGCACCTGCGGTATGGGCCTAAACTAATAACTACTGAAATAGCTTAGAGTTGATCATATACCAATGTACAGGCATATACATGTCTTGAATACATGTATTTGACTGACATTTTTAATCAATTTATGGTTTATGGATGAACTGCTGACTTTGGATATTCAATTTCGACGAAAAATGTTGTGGTTTACACATACACTGGGCATGTAGCTAATTGGTCGCATGGCAGATGACTGTGAGAAGGTTAGCAGTCAATAAACTCACCGATATCATTATATGGGCCTACGCGTGGATTTGCCATGATGTTATAGTTGTCACCTTTGAAGCTACCGCGAATTAATGTGACAGTCTCTGACATCCCTATGGACTCACAATATCGGGTTATACGGGAGCCCTTAAGCTGGTTAAATTTGCACATCCATGCAGTAATGCTTAACTTAAAATTCTTGTGATTTTCAAAAATTCGGTGAGCCAAACTGAATAAATTTTAGATTAATTTTGAATTTTTGACATTATTTGCGAATTAGAAATCAATTCATTTTATTAAGTATGACCTAGCATGGTTTGTACCCAAATTCTCAAATTAATTTCCCTGACTTTCTCTGACAAACCCATCAAATTTCCCTGACTTTCCCTGACAAACCCATGTACTTTCCCTGACATAAAAATAAATTTTTCCGGTTGCAAAAATTTTGAAAAGCATTACCTACTAAGACATTGTTGCAGCTGTACAAATGTCTGGACAATTCCATTTTTAGTATGCTCAATTTAAACGTTGATTCTTTTTTCACAGGTCCATTAACTCTTGTGCTATGGATCTTTATCAAATGGCAACTCATAAATTCCCCAAGTAGTATACAAGAAGTTTCAGAAATGACTTCTAATATACTACTTCCTCAACCCTCAAATGCAGCTCAAGCCAGTATTTCCATAATAAATTTCCCTGACTTTCCCTGACTTTTTAGCAAAAACGCCAATTTTTCGTGACTTTCCCTGACAATTTTTCTCTTCTCTGACATTCCCTAACTGTCCCTGACTTTCCAGGTTGGTACGAACCCTGAAATCTGATTGATTTTCTGACTTATCAAATAAAAAAATGTCACATGTAAGTAACATTAACTATTTGCAACACCACAATTAATTACAATTTTTGTATTTTTCTGTGCAGCTGCAACACTTCTTGGTCAACTGATTCTGCTTCCAAGTTAGCAGTTTTTTGGACCCTCTGACTGCGATCCGCGTTACTTCGCCGCCCTGCAACTCATAAACGATGAGAAGTCATAGTCGCGGCAACTCATAGCAAATCCCCTAGGCGTGCCCATTCATAGCCGGCTACTCATCAACGATGAGAATACATAGTCTTGTCTAGGTTTGGTTAGGTTAGGTTAGATGCTGTCTAGGGGTTTGCTATGAGTTGCCGCGACTATGACTTCTCATCGTTTATGAGTCGCGGGGCGGCGAAGTCACTTAAAGACGTAGACCGTGTACGAGTTATTCATGGCCATGTCTAAAACCGTACATGATGAAATCGATATTCAGCACACCTAACTTAAATGTAGCTGTAGGTTTGTTCAGCAAAAGATGTAAAATTAAAGTTAGGCATAAAACAATACAATCATTGGACCATAGGTGCTTCAGAAAATAAACTTTCTGCCTATGTCCATTGCGGGGCGTACCATGTAATATCAACGCTTTCTTCACTGTATGAAGAGGCCAGAGATACAGTTCCCATTATTGCAAGCACAATAATGTTGCTTGTGCACTTTGCCTGTGGCATGTTTTCTGCTACTCACTTTTCATAATGGCGGCGGGTGCACGTCGCTGCACTGGTGCTGCCTGGGTTTCCACCCATCTCATCGTAGATGTGCTTCCACATCTTCTTAATGGTGATCTGTGAGGAAAGATGATTAACGTAAGTTAAGAGTGTCCGTAAATATTTCCCAACAACAATTTCTCATGCACTTGTGATTAATCCTTCACATGTGCCATGACGATACTGTATTCACATTTGACTTAAAAAACCTCAGATGACAAGTGAATCAACATTAATTTACATTGGGTAGTGAAATGCAAAATAACGCCAGTAAGTTAAATTTAAATACAGTGTAGCTTGGGCAGCGCCCAACAAATCAGAACTAAGTCTAGGGTCTTACAAGTTTCCAAAAATAATCTTTAACAGCGACAATGCAATACAGTGGAAAAGCGTTCCAAACAAAACATTAGTTTTGCAAAGCTGGAAGAAATTTTTAATTTTTTGTGTGATAACAATTTGCACATCCTGCATTTGCAAGGCTGTCTAAATAAAAAAATAAGTGGCATTTTTTCCAAACAAAAAATATAAATCTGCTCAATGATTTAATTGGCTCAACAGGAACTCAAATTCTTGATACAAAGGGCATCGAATGTTGTCTCCTTTAAAACTACATTAAAATGTCTTGCCAGAATCACGTGTTTGTCACATGAGCTGCAAACTCACCTTATCGTAACCGCCCAGCTTCTGTGTGTACGTATAAAAGAAGTAGAGGTTGACTGCAAAGACAATTACTCAAAATTAGTGTGAAATTTAAGGGAGACTATATCATGGTGACTAGTAATGTCTGAAAACGAAATTCTTAAGTTTTCAGGTTTAATGTGAGCCACAATTCTATTCAAAACAATATTTAGTCAAAGTAATTAGAAAATGCCAGAGGCGAAATTTTTTGAAAAGCTAGATCTCAAATGGTAAGCTTTCTGTCAACATTACCAAATAAACATATCCCAATGCTGGACTTTACTAACATTAAAAAAAACTAGCAGAAATAATGGATTTTCGGTATATTTCCCTTGAAATGTTTTTATTTGGGACTAATATCGGAAGACATTTTTGAGCGATTTTTTGTAATATTAGCCTAAATTGATAACTAAGAAATGTTAATATTGTCATAGATTAACTGTATAGACGAAACTTGAATAATAAATTACCAGAAATAACGAGTTTTAGGTGAAATCTCTTGAAAACGCGTTTCAGAAATATTAATTACAATGGCAACACTGAAACCAATTTTTTAAACTAAATCAAAAATAACTCAAGAAGCAAGATTGGCTACAGGCTGCGGCCGAAATGCTGTATTTTACGGGAATAGTATAACTTATTGTCAGATTCAGTAATTTCTCCTGCTGGCTTCTCAGAATTGCAACAAACAAACACATGATGCTACAATGTTGATACTATAAATACTCAGTTTTCCTGTATTTTTCAGGTTAAATATAAAATTCCCTGATGTTTTTACAGGTTTTCCAGGCGGGCAGTTGCCATGGCCATAGGATAATAATGATTTTTTACAAAGGGTGCTCAATAAGTTTCCAGAATCATTCTTTAAAAGAATGATGCGAACACTAGTGGTTGAAACCACTATGTCACAAATGATGCATTTTTGTGGACTTTTTTCTTTCCAAATTTTATAAATTGTTAATAATGATGGAAACTCTGTAGGGAATTTTATTTTTTGAAAATTTTTATAAGCAGCCAACTACGATATTTATCATTTAGGAAAGCCTAGACCAAATTAAAAAAATAATAGAAATACTGCATTTTAGGTGAATTTTAGTGGAATTTTCATTAGAAATATTAGGAAGCATTATGCTGTAGGCGAAATTGTTAGAAAAAGCAGATCTCAATCACCACACCGCTCATGTATCTTATGTATCTCAATACATAATATACCAATCAAACTCGTTGAGCCACAGCAAGTTTCCAGTCATTCTCATGTGAATTTCCCTGACATTTCCAGGTTTTCCAGAGGGCTAGTCACCCTGATTTATGCACCAAATTTAATTAAAATCCCTCCAGCCATTCTTTTTTTAAAAAATCGGGCAATAATCAGTGACACTTCTTACTAGTTAGCTATTCGTCACTTCATCCAGGGCCCTATTCCACAAAGATATGGAGTTGTACTTGTATAGCGGTACGGTGTATAACCTAAATCTCTATGGAATTGTACTTGTATAGTGGTAGGAATTATACTCCATTTCTCTATCTTAGTTCCCACATTTTTTTGAGAACGAAATTCCCTGACTTTCCAGGTTTTCCCAAGTCATTTTTGAATTTTTCGGTGACCATGAAAAATCAACATTTCATTACTATACTTTATTTTTACTTTGCAAACATATTTATTACTTGTAAAATGCCAAAAAAACTGGAACGTGAACATTTGAATCCACATTTTGTAACTGTTGGAAGAGTTGCTAACTTATGTTTTCTGAACAGCTTTCGCAATTTCTTTATCAACAGCAATAATGTCATTCATTTTGTCTCAGCTCCTGTTCTTAGGAAATTTGACATAATTATCAATTTGAGAGATTGCTTCTCGTGGGCTTCATCAGCATATTTCTTCCATTCAGTATTTAAGAAATTCAATTCCAATTGCCCTTTCTTTGCATGAAGCTTTCCAATTTGTTCTACAAACTGCTTCTATTTTTCAGTTGTTTTTCAGTTAAATATTTTAAACAAATTTGTTTCTAATCTTTTCTAATATTGATTTAACAAGTTTATCGGCAGATTTTTGTCAGTAAATTTTGATCATAAAAATTCCAGATCAAATTTTACATCTTCCCCGACTTTCCAGGTTTTTTTAGGTTGTGGGAACCCTGTCTATACAAGAACAACTCCATACCTTTGTGGAATAGGGCCCAGGCCTCAACTTGCCGAGCCGAAGTAAGCAGTGTTGATAAACCAAGTCTTACTTTGCTTGAATCCGAGATGGGGTACGCGCTCAATGGGAGTGTTGCGTTGGCGCATGAATTTAAACAAGCGCTGCAGGAACTCTTGCTCCTCCAGGTCTTCTCCAGCCAGCTCCTTGATGCCATTGGTCAGCTTGGACTCCTTCACGGACCCTTCGCCCCATTCCTCAGATTCGTTTTCGTTGGATTCGGAGCTCAGCGAGCTGCTCGGCTTTGCCGACAAACGCTTCTTGCGAGGGCGACCCCTCAGAGATGGTGCTGCAATGAAAGCGGTCAGCAACTGTCTTGGGGACAACATTCAAAAGGCACACAATTTACTGCTACGGCTTACCCAAGTGATTCAACAAAAGCTCATTGCCATCCAGAAGCGGATGGTCAAAAGTGTCCCTGCAGAAATGCAAGCGGCAATTTCGGGATGGAACCGTAAATCCACCTAGAGCCTCCACCAACGCGTTTCGCAGCCACGTGTCCGTCACATTTTCCAGACGTTTCAGAACTCCTCTGTAGCGGCAGTAACTGGCGTAGCTAAGAATCTTGACAGTTGATCCCTCGCAGTCTTTCGAAGGTTGAGGAGACCGTTGTTCTGCAATGCAAAGGTGTAAAGAGTGTCAGTAACTACATCAGGAATACAGGCTGTCAAGCAGTATGGATGTCGAATTATATAGGAAATATGGGAAAAGGGAAAAAAAATATGGCAAGAATATAGGAAAAAGGAAAAAAATATAGGAGGAATATAGGAATTTTTTCTTTAAAAAAATCAGAAAATTACTTTAGTTTAGAGAGTTTCCTACTTTTTATTGTAATTACTCTGATTTTTTTTCTAAATTTTCACGAAATATTTCAGAAAAAATTGGACATTTTTTACAAAAACTAAAAAAAACTAATGTAAATATAAACATTTAAGAGAACATGGAATGCGAAATTTAAATAAAACATGTAGCCATAAAGCATTTTTAAAGACATTCTTAGGAGTATTAATATTCAAGAAAATTCCATAGGTAATTTTTAAAATAGCATTTTTTACAAAAACTAGGCCACAAATGATGGATTTCAGATTTCTTTTCTAAAAAAATGTCATGTGTGTGTAAATAGTAACATTTAAGAGAACGCCATAGGCGACGGTTTTTTAAATAGCTATAATGCATTTGTAAGACATTGTTAGAAATATTAATAATCAACAGAATGCCATAGGCACATTTTTTAAAACAAAACCAGAAATGCTAGATTTAACAATAAATTAAGACTCGCCACAGGCGAAATATTTAGGAAAAGCAGATCTTAGATGATGAATTTTAGTCAGTATCTAGGCCTACTATATTTTTCTTTGCCGCAGTAGTTTGCAGAAAATATATGAATATATAGGATTTTTTTCTAAAAATATAGGACTACTGTATATATAGTGTATATAGGAAATATAGGAAAAATAGAAATAACTTTACAGCCTGGGAATAGCATTCATGTAAGTAGCCTGAGTAAACTGCATATTGTAATAGTGAGAATTATTTGAGTGAAGTTGGGCAGCTTGAGACATGTCTTATTAAACAACCACTCACTCACTACCAAGCGACCTTGAATTCGATTTCCTTAGTCATATAGAATTTTAGCCATCATGACAGCAGAGCAAAACTAATTTTAGTAAAATGGTTTTCCCCAATTAATTACCGACCAGGATGATTTTTGGAATCATTGGTGATGCATGATGCAACCATATACTATTTTCAGGTGTTAATCCATGTACTACCACTGACCAAATCTGATTACTGTATTTTCCTGACTTATCAAATAAAAATGTCATATTATTTAAAATTAGCTTTTTTTGTATTATTCTGTGCAACTGCAACGCTCCTTGGTGTATTGTCGCTGCTTCCAAGTTAGTAGCTTTTCGGACCCTTTTTTTGATTCATTGAGATGTTTGATTTCGTTCTGGAGCCAGAGCAAGAACATTTTTGCAGATGTTATTCAAAAAGAGAATTGTAGGGGGCTTTTGTGACCATGTCTAAGACAACTACTGTACATGTCCATCGATACACAACACACCTAACCTTCATGTACATGTAGCAGTCAGTTTGTTGAGTCAAAGATGGACAAACCAAGTTAGGCATAAAACAATGCAATCATTGGACCAAAGGTGCTTCAGAAAAGACACTTTCTGCTTATGTCGATTGAGGGGCATTCCATGAAGTCCAAAAATTGTATTTCAAATTTTTTTTTAATGTTTTTACTGACTTTCTCTGACTTACTGGACAAATGTCAACATTTCCCTAAACACGTTTAATTTTCCTGAGTTTCCCTGGTGGTAGGAACCCACTAAACATGGCCGTCAATGAGCCAGTCTGAAAGATGCTTACAGATAAAATACCATATAAATATGATATTATGTGCTTGCATTTAAATTGATATTGCCAACTTGGTCCATCACACAATGGCACACATTATGTAATGTAATCATTTCTGAAAAGTAAGTCATTGTTAAAAAATGAACCAGCAAGGCAATTTTTTAAAGGAAGTCATAGAAACACACTCATACTCAAAGTTATTCATTCTAACGACTGTAATAAAACATATACAGGGTTCCCCAGAAATGTAATTTTCAACTTCCACTGAAACTGCAAACAATGGCTTTTGCCTATATGTAAAGAATGCTATATTTATTGCTTATTATACAGAGTTATCATAAATTCGCACCCACAGTACAAAATTTTTTTTTTCAAAACGAGATACAGGGAACAAATTTTGGAAAAAGGTAGAACTCGCATAATAAACCTACCAGTGGCCATCTGGCATGTTTTCCTACGTAAGAACCATTTTTTGATACATGAAATAGTTTTTTTGTTTCCTCTATTTTTTTATTTGCTGCTTATACCTAACAGTTTTTCTAAAATTAATTTTTGCAACAAGGGTAGGAATTTATTATTTTGTAGCTCAGCATATGTTTATAAATAGGAGATAAAACAAAAAACTGCAAAAGGAAACAGAACATTTTAATTAGTTTTTTAATTATTAATTTTGATTGTTAATTTCTTCTCCAGAAAGGCTTGTTTTTATTGCATGCTTGATTTTCTTAGCTTCTAATGACTTCATCACCAAGCCTAGGTTCAAAGAACCAAGGGTTTTGATGTGTTTTTTTAAGAACTATGGAATTAGGTGCTGTGCCATCTCTTCTAGAATTACTAACTGAAATTACTAGCTACATCATATGCGAACTTTAGTGACTTTTTCTTTTTTTCAACAATTCCAGGATTTTCTGGTGAGGGGAAACCCTGGTAAACATATAGTCTATAATAAATGTATTGATAAACATGAATAAAGTCAGCTGAAAAATATATTCGAAATTTATTGTTGAATTACAGTATAAAGGTTTCCAAAGGCTTTGTCCAGGTATCCATGGTTGGCTAGCAGGGGTTCTTATTCTTCAGTTGCGCTATGGACCCTATTGGTAGTATTGGAAAACCCATGGGCCCTTTGTCAGCCTGGTATTGTGTTATGGCCTGCACCTAAATACGTGAACTGTAATATGACCTCTATTCACGACCATGTCCCATGCAGCAACTAATGCCAAATTTCAATTAGAGGTCAGTAAAAATTAAGATCTATTTTGTTACATTCAAGTTCAAGGACCTTTATTTAAAGAACCGGTTGTCAAGGATGTGGTAGGGCACCGATAATTAAACGAACATGGCACGCATTTACACTCTTGGGACATTCCAATCCAAGGGCGCTCATTAGGTTCACAGCTTAAGTCCTTCATGACACGAAGGGGTGGGACCCTTTTCGGCCCTAGGCTACCAGCTTTAGAATATTGCTTCCTGTTAGGGAACACTGAAAATACTGATTTTAACATGCGTCAAAAATTAGTCACAGGTTCTGTGTTTCTGTAATGCAGTCATTCCAATTTGCAGAACGCGTCAAATGTCAAATGCAGAATGTCAACGCGAGGGTGGATCAAAGTCTTGTTATTTATTTTATAATTAATTATTGAAGCGTCGTATCAAAAAATTAATATACAAATTGTAAAGTAATTTATTCCCGTAATGATCACTACTTGTCGTTTGCGTTGTAGATGGCGTTTGATTTTGGCCAAACCAAAAGTAATGGCCAATTGAACTGCTCTTAGGTATATGTGTTTCGTGAGCTAAATGCTTAAATTCACGACAAGTTCACATCTACCCAAAACAAAACTGGTGAAAAAGCATTGGCAAAACATTTTCTGACTGATATGGTGTTGACGGCAGGGGCAGGCTGTCAAGCAGTATGTAGGTAGAATAATATAGGAAATATAGGAAAAATAAAAATATAGGAAGATTACAGGAAAAAGAAAAAAAATATTGGAACACACAGGAATTTTTTCTGAAAAAATAAGTAAATTACTACTGCAGTTGCGAGCATTTTCTACTTTTGAATTGTAATCGTTCCAGTTGGTGTACAATTTTTCACACTTTCTCACACGCAAATATCAGATTTTTGTTCACAATTATTTCTATGCAAATATAATTTTTTAAAGTAGTTTTTACAAAAACTAGGCCACAAATGATGGATTTCAGATTGCTTTTCTAAACCAATGTAATGCGTGCAACTACTATCATTAAAGAGAACGCCATACGCGAAGTTTTTCTTAAAAAAAAATTCTTAGAAATATTCATAATTAACAGAATGTCGTAGACAATTGTTTTTAAAACAAAATGAGAAATGGCAGATTTAACAATAATTAAGGCGCGCCAGGTGCGACATTTTTAGAAAAAACAGACCTAAGATGATGAATTTTAGCCATTATCTACAATATTTTTCTTTGCCACAGCAGTTTGCAGTAAAATATAGTAATATATGGGAATTTTTCTAACATAGGACTACCCCACAAATATAGGAAATTTAGGAATCACTTTACAGCCTGCAGGGATCCCCAATTGTTTTTTTCTTATGCGTTGTGGAAAAAATTTCTGGACAGAAGTGAACTTGTCTCCATACACTGGTGAAACTTTTTCTGATGAATTTCACGTGCATATAAGCCTATAACCCACAAACTGAGTTGCTGTACTGAGTGCTACTTAAGTGTTAATTATGAAATAAATAACAAGACTTTGAACCATGTGCACCCTCGTATTTGCATTTTCACTATAGCAGGTATCAATCTTTCAACAAAAATGCATAATCCACATTTTCCTGTCATAGCAGTCACCAAGAGTGTCGGAACACCTGTGAAACTGTTAAGAGATTGAATTGGACTGGAATAGGGCCAAACACAAAAACTAAGAATTTTAAGTTGCTGTTACCATTTTTCTCCATTAGGCCAACCTCCATAATCTAAAGTAGTAAACCTTGAAAGTAAGCAGCCACCTGTCCACATGTATATCATAGGCCTATCCTTCACTAAGCTCCAGAAATACTACTAGTAAACTAATAATTACACCTTTTCACGTACAAGCGTTATTTATATGGGGGCTACCTTCATAATCTAATAATAATTTGGGGAAAAAGGCACGAAGTTCACATTTGAACTTTGAGTTCAGACTCCACTACAGTGTATTTCAGGCAAATATTAAATGGAGAATAATTAGAAAAAAAATGCTGAAATTTTTTTAAATAGCCAGGGTCTATTCTCCAAATCTTCAATTAAATTTCCCTGACTTTTCCAGGATATCCAGACACGTTTTGGAAAATTTCCAGACAATTTTAAGAAACACTTTTTACGGATTTTACTTATACAAATACCATATGGCGAAACTTTAAGAAATTATAGATCTGACCACGAATTAGACCAAAACTTTTTAAAAAGAATAATATTAATAATTAAAATAGGCTAAAATGTTGAAAAATTACAATACATAACGGATTTTTAGTGTATTTTATGGATTTCCTTCGAAATTTTTATAAATTTGTATAAATTGCTGAACAATTTGATAGGTAGCCAATTACGAAATGTTTCATTTAGAAACGCCATAGGCGTAATTTTTTGGACAACAAATTAACAGAAATAATGAAATTTATGTAAAATGCCAAAAAGTAAATATCACCAATACAGATTTTTCAATGCTTTTTCTGAGATATCAAAATCGTTGAGTCACAATAAATCTAGAGACATTATCTGAATTTCCCTTACTTTTCCAGGTTATCCAGACGACCAGTCACCCTGTCTGACTCACGATGTAATCATTCGTCAGTGTATCCCCCCACCCCCAAAAAAAAGTGATATTTTACTTTTTGTAAACATAATGACTCACGATGTAATTATTCGGTTAGTTTCCCTCTCCCACTCCCGAATAAGTTTTGCCATGGTTGGATATAACACAATATAACACCTTCCCACCAACCTGAGCAAAACTCCAGAATACTTTTATATTTTTTTCTGTTACAGAAACAGTAGCGTCTGCAATTGCCTGAAGGTCAATTCCAGGTCAGTTTTACAAGCCCTACGATTACTATCATCGCATCAAAGTACAAAAAATCTACTGCACATGTACAGGTAACAATAAAAGGGGAATTCCTTGGAGGGGAATCTGAACTGTCCAAAAAGTTCACATGAACGGATAAAAATTCCATGACCCTAATGCTAATGCCTTGACTTTTCGACAACTTCCAATGCCAGTAGACATCCTGTTAAATTGATAAAAAGTACACGTTTGAACATGCGAATATTCTCCATAATTTTCTTTCATGCAGAGCAATTCGTTATTGTTAAAAACACGGCAGGGTTCTCACTCAAATAAAATGTGCAGCAACCCTGACTTTTCCAAGTTTTTGAAAAATTTCCCTGACTTTATCAAAAGTTAATTATTGAAAAAATCGCATAACTGACTAAATACATGTACACCCACTTTTTTTAGCAGCATCACAAACAAATTTAATTCATCATTTGATTCATCAATTCATCATTTGACATTAGTGGGTGTCATTCCAAAAAAAAAAATTGTAATTGATATTGGCTAATTGGTGTGCGCAAGTGTATATGGCTACCAAAACCTACAAAACCAAATTTGGTAGTCATTTGCGGATGCGCACACCAATTAGCCAATTTCAATTACAATTATTTTTTAGGATTGACACACCAATTTAAAGCTGACATTTTCGCTGATACAAATTTCTCTGGCGTTTGCATGAAAATTTTAAATTTCCCTGACTTTTGCATGAAAATTTTAAATTTCCCTGACTTTTGCATGAAAGGTTTAAATTTCCCTTACTTTTCCACATTTTTTTGATAAATTTTACCTGACTATCAAAGTTAACTATTTAAAAAAATCGCATAACTGGCTAGATACATGTACGCCCTCTTCTGAGCAGCATTACAAACAAATTCAATTCATCATTTGATACTATGATAATTTAAGGCTGGCATTTTCCATGATACAAATTTCTCTGACATTTGCTTGAAAATTTTAAGTTTCCCCGAATTTGGCATGACAATTTTCAAGTTCCCTGACTTTTCCCGGTTGTTCCAATTTCTCAGGTTTCCCAGCTCAGTGTAAACCCTGCACTATTTAAAATAAAAGCCATTGTAAAACAAGAAAACATTTTAAAGAATTTTAACAACAGATTTGTTAAATAATCGTAATAAAAATTAAACTCCCATTTATTACTTTTGAGAATTGACGTAAAAATCACCCGTACAAATAGGCCTAAACTGAAAGATAAGAACCAGAAAATTTCACTTCAAGCTCCATTTTGAATTAACTGCACACTGCATCTGATTTTATCCAAGCAATATTAGGCCTATTGATCAATAATCATAAAACCTGAATCGGCAATTTTTTTAATGTTTTCCCAGTTCACCTCAACGAATTCGAAATAGAACGACTTCGTTTCGCTCTCAATTCCGAATTCCTGCGTTATTCTCAAATTGAAAATTGACAGGAACACTGAGTTTTACGAAGGCTCGAATTCTAATGGGGGTAGATAAATTATACAATCTGCATAATCAGGACTACCCCATGCCCATGGGAATGACAGCGAATAAACATAGCATTCAAAAATGACAGGAATGTGACTAGAATCTCACGTACACGTAGTAGTAATTATTTGCGTTATTCAAATTCGGTGCAGAATTTTAATCCGATGGGTGCAGTTTTTCGTGCTGGATAACCTGGTTTACAATTGCCTATTGTTCGCAAAACTGTGCGAGGCCAAGCTCACTATCGAGAATAGGAGATGCCAGTGCATTAAATAAAAGTTAGCATTTGGCAAATCGTCAGCGACTCGTTATTGGCCAACTGCCATTATTATTTTAGCATTTCTAGCAACTTTAGCTCGGCCTTGGTTGGGGTTGACGACTTGGCGATTCAAAACAAGAAACGAGTGAAAAAAGACCTTGGAACGCCCAGTCAGCCACACTTGGTGAACGTTCAGAAAATCAAATATTACCGAGAAAATATTTTGGTATCATTTCTCAGTGACGGAAAACGCAGCAGTTTTCCCACTTCCGCTTGAGAATGACGTCACGACAATATTTGCTTTAACTTATTTACATGTACGTGCAAATGTGACTAAATTTGTTAATTTCGTTTTCGGTGGGTCGCGCCCTACAATATTTGGTACGAAATCTTTCACCCTGGCAAGCTGTCAAGCAGTACGGAGGCAGAATAAAATAGGGATAAGTGGAAAAAAGGAAAAAAAAATACCAGGAATATACGAAAAAAAGGGAAATATTGGAAGAATATACATGTACGAAAACAGGAAAAATATACTAATAGGAAGAATATAGGAAAAGAGAAAAAATATATAGGAAGAATATACGAAAAAAGGAAGAATAAAATATAGCAAGAATATACGAAAGAGGAAAAAAAATATAGGAAGAATATACGAAAGAAGAAAAATATATATGAAGAATATACGAAAAAGGCAATAGGAATTTCTTTTTAAAAAATTGAAAACCTACTGCAGTTTAGACCATTTTCTACATTTTAATTGCAATTTCTCAAAGGCATGTGGTCAGCTGGTACGCCTATACGATTTTCTCACCTTTTTCACATGCAAATAACGGATTTTTTTCCGAATATTTCAGGAACATTTTTAATTTTCATGTAGTAAGCAGCGGTTCTCAAACTTTGGATCATAACCCACGTCCCACGACCCACCTAAAAATAGGCTTACTGCACACCGTAGGCAATTTTTGTACAAAAATTAAAAATAAACTAGTGTATAATTATTAAAATTTACGAGAACGCCGTAAAATTTGACCACAAATGAGGGATTTCAGCTTGCTTTCTAAATAAATTGTATGTGTGTGTGTGAATATTAACATTTAAGAGAACGCCGCAGACGACATTTTAAAAAAAATAGCCTCAACGCATTTTTTAAAACATTCTTCGAAATATTAATAATCTAGAGAATGTCGGGAGGAAATTTTTTGGGTAAAATACTACTTTTTTACAAAAACTGGACCACAAATGTTGGATTTCGGCTTGCTTTTCTAAAAAAAATTGTACGAGTGTAAATATTAACATTAATTTTCTCTTAAATTAAAGAACTAGCCATAACGCATTTTTAAATGATGAAAATTTTAGCCTGTATCTGCCATGTTTTTCTTTGCCACAGTAGTTAGCAGTAAAATATGGGAAAATGTTGAATCGATTTTCGTCACAAATGATTCGAATTCGCCACTCCTATTTCCGGTGAATAAATCGACCTTCAAATATTGATTATCACAAGACTCGTGTTTAGAATAGGCCTAGCATGCTCGATTTTAGATTAATCGGATCGAGATCACCAGCCCTGACTTTACCAGATAATTCTGCGAACGTATTTTACTCAATAATTAAATAGCAAACATTAGTTTTGCCTACGGAGTGGCCTTCTTTGCTAAATTGCAGTTTAAATTAGCTAATATGTTAAAGGATAAATAAACCGTAACCAAATAAACGCGGGGTACTATTTTTCCCAAACAAATTACACGATTGAAATTTTCTTCATTGTTAATAGGCCTACATAAAAAATGCATACAAAAAAGTGGTGACGAAAACCGTTTTAATATACATGATTTTTGGTCCTGATTTTTTTTAAACAATTAATTTTTGAAACACTGCAAAAATAGCCTACTTCGGTGTGTCCTTCTTTACAGTGTATTCAAAATTAAAATAAAACATTTTGAGGAAAATAATAAATTTTAAAAAAATGTAAAAACAGGGTGTGTACTGGGTTGTGAAAGTCACGGAAAAGTCATGAAATGATATTTATAAGCCATGAAATGAGATTGAGGTCATGGAAGTCATGAAATTTACATCAAGGTCATGGATAATTAATGAAATTTACATCAGGGTCATGGATAAGTCATGAAATTTACGTCAGGGCCATGGAAAAGTCATGCAATTTACATAAGGATCATGGTTAAGCCGTGAAATTTACTTCGGAACTATGGAAAAGTGAAATTTACATCAGGACGATGGAAAATCATGAAAATTACATCAGTCAATGGAGAAATCATGAAATTTACAACAGGGCCATGGAAAAGTCATGAAAATTACATCAGTCAATTTACATCAATTTACATCAGGGCCATGGATAAGTCATGCAATTTACATAAGGGTCATGGTTAAGTCGTGAAATTTACTTCGGGACCATGGAAAAGTCGTGAAATTTACATCAGGTCAAGGATAAGTCATGAAATTTACAACAGGGCCATGGAAAAGTCATGAAAATTACATCAGTCAATGGATAAGTCATGAAATTTACATCGGTGTCATGGAAAAATTATGATATTTTCATCAGGGTCAAGGAAAAGTCTTGAAATTTACATCAGGGTCATGACAGTTTGTCGTTTCATTGATTCACAAAATAAAAATAGGCATGGACAATTTTGAAATTATGAAAAGTCACGGAATTTGCAATAGCATAACCAGTAGACACCCTGATAAAAAGGTAGTGATGGAAAAGTTGCCAATATCCACAATTTTCTCAAACAATACTGTTACGTCTTGGGTCCGGACTACGGCATGCCTTTCATTTGTAATATTAATAAAAACTTTACTAAATATACGCAATACGTTATGAAAAACGATGTATGTGAACGCCTATAGTACACTTGTACAAAATTAAGGTAGGCCTGCATGTATTCATAAAAGTGCTTATTTGTAATTACTGAAATTGCTAACTGAAGACATCCCGATAACTATATTTAAGAGTTTCGCTTTAATTAATGTGCTTTGGATGTTTTCAATTTGAAGATAAAGAAGATACGATTTATCGTGCTATTCCCTTTGATCGATTGCTGTCGTACACCAGTCGTCATGGTTACCAAAGAATGTTAACGCGCAATCGTAATGCGTACGCGTCTCGTTTCAAAACTAACCAATCAGCTTCTTCGTTACAAGCAGGCCTATTAAAAGTACCTACAGCTGTATATGTATTTACAAAGCGGGCTTGTTATGCCCGTATTTTTTTTTAACTCAAATTATTCACTCATTTCGTCAATGGGTCGAATAATTACTTCGTATATCCCACTTTATTATACGAAACACGAAGTATTCAAATGAGAAGGAACATGAAATCAGACGAGGTTTCACTTTTGTTTTGTTGAAAATGTCACCTTCAAATAAAGAAGTGATTTTTTTTGTATACCCCGTTAAAGGGAGCACTCAGCCTACATGTATGGACAATTGTTCAATTTTTCATTCCCATTTTATGTACACAATTTAATCAGTTATGTTTAGAAAAAATACTCTTTGGTATACCGGTATTTTCCTTCAAAATATGCAAGATGCGTCAAAAGTCAAACACGGCAGGCAATTATATTTTTCATATTTTATACACGTGCAGTCGAACTCGGTTATTAGGACCACGGTAATAACGAGATTTCGGTTATAACGAGCCCCCCCGTAACCAAAAGCCCAACCTCCCCCATCAATATTACGTAACCAGTTTAAAATCCCCCCCCCCTCATCACTT
>JAQGAF010000203.1:0-67955 GCA_034687865.1 Kryphioiulus occultus
ACTAGGATCCTATCTGCAGCGGTTTCTGACATATTTGCAAAAAAAACACGGAACGGGCACATGGATGACCTTGAACGAGATTCAAGATCATGACAAACATGGTTTCTGGCTAGCCCGTAGTCGATTCTAAAAGTCACCTTCAATAACTATCAATGTATCTCTTACAGTATTAAAGATATATAATTTTATTTCGTTGGGCACTGACTAAACAGAACACCTTGTATAATACAGGCAATCTTGTGAAGACATTTTTCGTACTGTGTCAATACTTATTTTGCCCACTGTAACTGAACTGTACTCTGTCTATCTGTAAGACTAAGACTATCCATTGTAACCACCCCCAACTCCATCCCATTTTCATTCGTGATTCTCGAAGGAAGTTCACTAGCATCGTCATATGGCAGCTATCGGAAATTGATGACATACAGAGATGCTCGCAAGTGCGCGAACGACTTTGAACTTATGCAATAACCCAAAACCTCTTGTCATTGGTTCACAATATTTTTTTCAACATTTTTTCGTCTTGATTGCCCCATACATGCATGTGGATTGGGGACCTTCAAGTATCACGTCAACATCTTGGAGGGGAGGCCTTGAATAAGTTTGGCTTTTTTAAAATAAGTTTGTGTTGAAGTACAGGGTGAGGCAATAAGATGTTAACACTGTATTTAGTCTCCCATACAGTGTTAACATCTTATTGCCTCACCCTGTATATTAAGGTTTTCCCCAGAATTTCCCCTGGAATTGTCAGGGAAACTACGGGCCTAAGGAATGTTATATTTATTATTTTTTTTATTTAGACAGGAGATAGTACAAATTTTCATAAGGAAATGGCAAATTTAGATTTTTTTAAATTGATCACTTTATTATGAATTTCTCCCGCATTTTTTATTTTTGTGTTAACCAATAATTGTCTGTGTAAATGTATTATTGCCTTGTTGAATTCCAACGCAGTTTTCAAAGTAAATTAATTCTACTTGATTTTTTCAGGTTTTCCACGTCTGTAAAACTGTTTTTTTGCTTTAAAATTTCATTTTGATTTCTTCCATAACTTTGTTAAAAGGGCAATTCCCCATTTCTACTTGTATAGGGTGATTGAAGAAGGACTGCGCTAATGATAACTCATTGTGAGTTTTGTATTCCACATGCATTTTAAAACGTATCTGTTCCCAAGTGATTCCGCATTGAATTGAATATAATTTGTGATTTTTGGCAGCCTTATTATTAGAGCTATGGCGATTGAGTTTTACGATAGGTGAAATGTCATCGCCTTCCGCCGTCACGGGGCGCTGAATGGTAAATTGGCATAATTTTGTGCTTCCCATTTAATTCATTTAAATTATTTGTGGAAATGTAGCACAACCACTCTCTAAGTCAGAAATTCATTGGTCAATTAAGGCAGCTTGAAAGCGATATGTTCAAGTTTGTGTTTGTGGTCACTGGTGTTCGTGACGTGCCCCTTAATAGAAAACGTTCAAAATGGCGTCGTTTTATTAAAAACAAAAGGATGGTTGTGATAAAACGTTATTTAGATCCCCCTGCTGAAAACAGAAACGCCCATTTAATTTTGCTGGAAATTTCTGTCACGAAAAATGGGATGTGCCAGTTCATAAAGCGTGGTAATTAACGTCGTCGACAGATGGCGTTGAAAACGAATCCAACGTCGCCATTTTCCCCACCCCTTTTCATTATTATAATGCGATTATTCACGCCGTATTATTTCGTGGGAACTTGTAAATTTATCATCATTAATATTTCAAAAGCAGGGGTTTGACCGCAGTACAACAAGTGCGTTTTCGCAAATAGAGACATAAAACAACAACAAAATGGCGAACTTGGATGGCTGCATGCTCCAGTTTTATTAACGTGTGATTAAAGTAAAAAACTAGTTTTTCTCGAATAGCCTTTTCAACACAACATTTGCTTTAGAATTAACAATTGAAAATGGGTGGTGGAATGAAGCTATTTAGAATATTGGAATGACATTCAAAAATAAGTCACTTTTGAATTGTTCAATTTCTGCATTTTTTCAAAGATACGTCACTTTTCCCTGACCTGTCCATTTATTTTCAATGTTCTTGACAATACCTGGATTTTCCAGGTGTTATGGCCACAAATACGTCAGGAATGCAATTTAATTGTTGAATTTCCAAGTTTTTTCAAAACTACGTCAGTTTCCCATGACCTTTCCTCTAACTATTCCACGTATTTTCAATTTTGCTGAAAATCCCTGTGTTTTCCAAGTGCTATGACCATGAATATGACAGGGAATTGATATGTTCAATTTCCGGTATTTTTTTCCAAAATAATTTACTTTCCCTGACTATTAGAAGTATTTTAAATTTCCCTGAGAATTTATCCGACATTTAAAAAACATCACTTTGACCTTTACACGTTGTTTCAATTTCCCACACAATTCCAGTGTTTCCAGGAGCTATGGTTAGGAACATGACAGGAAATGGATGCTGAATTTCCGACTTTTTCAAAAATAAACCTCTTTTCAATGTATCGCCAATCACCTCCCCAGAGTCATTTCAAGCACCCAAAAAATAATTTGTGAAAAAGATACCCATGGAAAGATAAAGGGGAAATGGGATTATGAAAAAGTCAGGAAAGTCAACTAATTAACATACATGTGTTTGATTTTCGCTAGTTATTTGTAAACACAAATGTCAAGAGCTTGCACACTCAGTCAGCACTGCATCTTTGAAGCAAATAAGATACTGTAAAAGTTCCTTACGTTTCATCAATATTTATAAGATTGACAAGTTGGTTAAGATTTCAGTCGTACAGGTTGATAAAAATCGAGGCTTGAAAACAGAAATCGCCTCGTCCAGCAGGAAATTGCAAAGTTTGGATCGAAAATAAACAGTCATATCTTAAACAGAATTTCGCCCAATTTCGGCGAAAATTCTGATATGGATGAGCTATTTTTGGACGAAAATGCATTGTAGGAAACGAGTACAACGTATTATTCGTAGCATGCTTAAAGAAATATTCTGAAATCATACATCTGATCTCGGATAGAAATGTTGGCAAATTTCCATCAACACCAAACTGATGTTGTTCATTTTGTCAATTTCACATTTGAAATCATACAGCGAATTGGAAATCTCAAATGAAAAGAAAGAATCGATTGGATTAGTCATTCAATCAGGTACATTAAAAGCATTTAAAGTATATCACACGGAACTATTGCTTCACTTGGAAGCACTTCATTTATCTTCATTGTTTGCACAAATATGTATACAAAATTTGGCATGTTACTGTGTTCATTCAATCCATAATGTTTCATAGCTACTGTTTTTCATTCTGTTCCACGGTGTTTCCATACTGTTACACGTTGTTTCCATACACTACATGCTCCCTGAGAATTCCGTAAGCTAATAGAAGAAGAAGGCAAATGCTCTAAGGAACTCAGCCAGTATGACTATTTTACATTTTATATTAGTGAACATAAACACCAAGATATGTGTCACGAACTGTTGTAATAATTTACAAAAGTTGTGATATCAACGTTAAATTCCCCACTGTAATGTTACAGTGCTAGTAGACAATAATAACCCATCGAAATTTATCGATGGTTTTCACTTTTTTGTGTTTATCGAAATCTGACCTGACAAAACATCTTCGCAGGCATTGTTTCTCGTAAAAACTAGTGAAACAAGACGTTCCATAACGACCAACTAGTGTCTGACTTCCAGTTTTTTTTCCCTTCACAATTTGCATAGGAAACGTCCTGAAACCCAAGCCGATTTTGGGGATTTTGGGTCCGAAAATACCTCTGAAATGGCTCCATCAAGGGGTATAAAATCTTCTCGATTCAATTTCGTCATTTAATCGTGCAGAAGTTTCGAACCAGGGTTGGTTCTTGGGCCATTATATTGATATCCTTTTAAACAAATAAAAATGGCTTTCCCATCCGTTTTACTGGCTAATTTCGTATTACCAAAGGTTATAGAAAACTAACCGAGTGAGAAGTCTGCTTGCAAATCAAACGAAAAAAAGTAAAATGAACGAAAAAAGTCTCCTCTCTGGTGGAGCAAATACGTTGCTCAATTTCCCACAGGAGTCATACCGAAAGCAGGCAATCACACATAACGTCCTTGTAATGCACGATTGCCCGCATTTTCTGCTGCAAAACTCGGAGAGAAATCACTGCCTCAGCCCTATTTTTTGGCAGGGGTTCAGGACGAGGAACAGCTGAATTTCAGCCTGTTTTTTATGACTGTTTTGTGACCTTTTACTTGAAATATTGATGCGATAGAACAATTTAAGATCGACAAAACCGAACTTAAGTCCGCACACGTTTCTGCAGGCAACCCAAAATTTCATATTCAATTTTTTTTTTCCAACTCATTTTTCCCCTTTCCCTTTGCTAAAGCTCTTCCTACTTTCGTTATCTGCCTAACAGCCCTGAAGAGAAACTCCCATCTTGGGCAGTGCATATGGGACTGAACTCGAAATGCTGAAAATAAGTTTATGGAACTCGAACACTGTTTACAAGCAGTTGCAGAAAGACTATTGCCTGCTATTGGTAAAAGTAAAAGTTTGAAAAACATGTCTTCATGTCAAGAATTCAAACATTATACCGTACACAGAACCTGTCTACTGGATTTAGCCATTTCAAATTCCATGACTTTCCATTATTTTTTTCGTGACTTAAAAAATTTGTCTATGCCTAATAACAGGGTGTCTACGGGATTTGCTATTTCAAATTCCATGACTTTTTCATGATTTCATCATGACTTCAAAAAATGTTCCATGACTATTAACAGGGTTTCTGTAGGATTTTGTATTACAAATTCCATGTCTTTTTCAAGACTTTTCTATTAGAATACGATGCCGTTCAAGTTTTAAGTCATGACTAAATGGGAATTTTCAGAAACATTATCTACCACTGTGACGTCATAATTATTGGCGAAATTTTTGTGGTAATACATGTAGGTGACAAATGAAAAATTTAAATACAAATTTTATTGTGTGAATCAATGAAAAGACAAAAATTCCATGACCCTGTTGTGAATTCCGTGACTTTTGCAAGACCCTGATGTAAATTTCATGAATTTCCCATGACTTTCATGTCCAGTAAAATACTCTCTAAACTAACATCTGGTGCCGGTCCCAACATGTGGCCCATGTCAAATCAATAATTTTTTTTTATTGGTTCCACAACTTTTGCAAATTAATACTACAGATTATGACACAGATCTTTATCATTTTCCGGCGAATATTACATTACTTTTGTTAACTAATATACATGTAATATGTAAAATAGTCATAAGGACTGAGTCCCTTAGTGCATTTGATTTCTTCTTTTGGAATAGTCATGGCGTATGTAGTGAATGGAAACAGTATGGAAAACAGAATCTATGTAACAGCAACCGAGATATGTTAAATATCCCTGACTTTTTCACAAATAAGTTACTTTTCCCAGACTATTCCATGTATTTTACATTTTCCTGAATTTCCAGGGTTTTCCAGGCGAATATGACAGGGCGTTTTAAAAATAAGTCACTTTTTCCCTGACCTTTTCATTAATTTTCAATGTTCCCGACAATTCCTGTATTTTCCAGGTGTTATGGCCAGGAATAAGGCAGGGAATACAATTGAGTTGAATTTCGGCATTTTTCAAAAAACGTCACTTTTCCCTGACCTTTCCCTTGATTTTCAATTATCTTGACAATTTCTGGGTTTTCCAGGTGATATGATCAGGAATAAGGCAGGGAATACAATTGACATATTATCTGCATATCCGACATATTAAAAAATAAATCACTTTACCCTGACCTTTACACGTAGTTACAATTTTCCTCACAATTCCAGAGTTTTCCAGGAGCTATGTTTAGGTAAATGACAAATTTGATGTTGAATTTCTGACTTTCTCAATGTATTGTCAAACACCTTCCCATCAAGTACACGAAAAATGATTTATGAAAAAGGTACCCACAATTTACTAAATGAAATCATGAGGGTAAAATATTTTTTGGAAAACTGCCCATCATTTGTCATTTATTTCGAACACGTTAATGTCCTTTAATCCAAAGAGGGTTATGGGGCATTGTCGAGACATTTAATGCTTTTTCCAGTGGTCATTTCCATGTATTGTAAGAAGTGTTTTTTTAACTTTTTGTCACATAGATATCTACAGTATCTTCAGCACAGCAACCTTTCCATGATCCTTTTTTTCTTCCTACACCCTCCCCCCCTTGAGACCCGTAATAAGAAGAAACTGAACTAAATTAAGTTTTCCATTGGAAGGACATTTTTCAGACAACATGTTGGGTGTCCTGAGGTGTACATGTACATGTAGCCTAGTGTTCCCATATGCAAAAAGGGTCTGTACGTGCCAGAAATACCTGCAGAAATAATGCAAACCAAATAGCGAAACTAACAAAATGATAGTCGAAAAAAAAGCTGAAAAAGCTGGAAAAAGCTGGGGGCTCAACGTTTTATTCAATGGACGAAACTAACTTTTGTTTTGCTTTTCAACTCTGAATCCGAAAAAGAATTTAGCATTTCAAATGGCTGGAAAACGAAATTGCTTTTACCTTTGCCACTCACTCGATTTTTTCTTTTTTTCTTATTCGCTATGAAAAATCCTCAAGAATTTTGCATTTTCACGAGTTTTGTCTGGAAACTGCATTTGAACGAGAGTGGGTAGATTTGCATCCTAAACGCGAACTCGATCTCGAAAATGCAGTATACATTTCACCAATGCCAAGATAAATGAACCCCTTTTTAAAATGGCAAAAATCTGAATCTTGTCATAGCAAGAAACTAAGACAAACCCATAATAAGAAGAAACTGAACTAAATTTTCACTCATGGTATCAACAAAACTAGCTTAATTTTCGATTTTTCTTAAGAAATCAATGAGGATTAAAATTATCAAAGATTTTTTAAAAATGTTTAGGTCAATATTAAGGGAGTGAGAATGGAATAAGTATTTAACTACAGTAAAAAATATAATTTGGGTAAACGTCCAGTTTGTGAATTTAGTTTCAGGGCTGAGATAACGTCATGCAAACCAATTAAACTACGAGTGTACCCTAAATCAAAATATTTTTTATTTTATTCAAAAATACTTTAAAGGGACTTTAGAACCTATTGTAATAAATACAGAGTGTCAGTTGGATTTGGCATCGCAAACTCCATGACTTTTCAATGATTCAATGACTTTTTCCTGACTTCAAAAAAAATTTCAATGCCTATAATAATATGGGGGCATTCAGGTTTTGACATCACAAAATTGTGATTTTCAAACATCCTCACCTGAAGTAAATATCTGTAACAATTGTCATACAGCTAATATTTTTCACACAACGGCACAGTTTTTCGCGAAAATCAATGACAAATAATCAATTTTCACTAAAATTCATATTATGTGTATCAATCAAAGGCAAAAATTTCATGTCCCTCCCTAGGGTAAATTCCATGACCTAAATTGCATGTCATAATTATCCATGACCTAAACTGCATTTCATAGTTTTCCCATGACCTAAATTGCATTTCATGATTTTTGCATGACCGAAATTTCATTTCATTTCAGGGCTTTTCTAGGAATTTCACGAAAGGTAGACACCCTGCATACTTCCATGTAGATCATTTCGTTCTGGTTGTTATTTTTTTTGTAAATTCTGATTACTGTAGCTGTTTTTATTTTATATCACTTTTGTGACTTAAATGCAAAATTTGCGCCATTCAATAGGACGTGTCACGTCACCTAGCAGCCCATGAGATCACGAAATAACATTAAAAAAAGCAACATTTATCAGAATTTAAAGAAAAAACTAACCACAAGAAGAAATAACTAACAAAGTACATTTTTCCATTGAAAATATGTTTAACACCGTGGACTGGAAAGAAAACCTAAAAATATGATGTCTGCTTCAGCTGCCCCTAACAGCCAGGCAATCACCACAAGCGTAGGAGCCGTTAGGAGAAGCCCACTTTCACAATGTGTCTCTGGCGGAGCTGTAAAGCAGCAGGGCAAACACCGAAGTAAAGCCAAAACATGCATGCTTAACTGCACTAGTATTTGTTGCTACATGTTCAAACACGATGCAAGCTGTTTCTGTTCAAGACATGCATTTAACACGGTTAATGTGGGAATACGATAGTATTTCACCTCGAGGGCAGGCATAAACCAAGAAATAAATATTCGTTTTTTTTCCTGGGGGATAAGCAATTTTTTCTATTTCTAGAGAAGGCTAAAACAGATATTTTATTCAAGCTTATGTCGGATGAGAAGAAAATCGAAATGCTGCAAATACGTGGATCGACTCCACTGAATTTCACCAGCTTCATCTCAGAAAAAAGAGGGAAAAAATCATTTTTTCTTCTTTTCTGGTAATTTCTTTACATTGATAAAAGTCGGAAAGAGGGGCTATCAAACAGGATTTCTCATTGGTCCAATCTTGATTTTTATTTCCCAAAGAAGGGGCTCGTCGTAAAAAAACTGCTCTCCAGATTCATTGTGCTGAGCAAAGTGTCGTTAAAGAAGCTGATGAAGAAGATTGGCCTTATAAAGTAAAATAGTTGCTTTTTGGGCTGACAATGTGTCAGAGCACAATCAAGTGCTCATTTATCGTCGCATAAAAGATGGCAACTGTAAACACGATGAAATAGCTGTCAGAAATCAATGAGGTAGGTCTACATGGTAGGCAAGCAGAAAATCCAGGCTTCAAAGACTCCAATAATTGGATACAGCTTACATGTAACAATACTTCGTGGACAGTACGAACCTTAGTCTAAACTTTCCTGAAATAAGCCACATACAGACACGAAGAACCTGTCTAAACTAATAACCTCGCTTAGTGAGGATATTACTTAAGACAGTATTTGTTTAGACAGCTTGTGGCACTTGTTTAGACAGTGTTGTGGTGTTTTTCTGCTCTTGTGATTTATTTGACCTTTTATCCTGACCTTACCTAACCCTGCCTAACCCAAACTAACCTAAACTAACATTAAAACGTAATTATGTTGGCTGCCCCTAACAGCCAGCCAATCACTGCCAACTTTTTTAGTTATTAGGATAATCCCACTTTCTCGTTGCAACAATGGAGGAATATGATAACAGTAGAACCTTCTAAACTAACACCCCTGCTCACTGATGATATTACTTAAAACAGTATTTGTTTAGACAGTTTTGTGAGCATTTCTGCTTTTGGTATTTGTTTGGTCGTTTATCCTGACCTAACCAAATCTTTCATAACCCAAACTAACCGAAACAGCCAGCCTTGGAGTTGTTAGGATAAGCCCACTTTCTCGTTGTGCCAATAGCATAGCATGGCAACAACAGGGTCTATATCGTAGCGCAGCCCCAGAATGCAATAAATGCTTGAATTTAAAAAAAATAGCAAACATGCAAAGAAAACAGAACCTCGCCAGCGAGCATACATTATATAGGAAAAATATATCTATAGGAACAAGACACGTTTAGCCCTGAAAGGTAACTGGAAGTTATGAAAAACATGGCACGAAGAATGGATCTCCCAGCGGTCGCAATTTATCCTTTCTATATTTTTTTGAGATTTTGTTGTTGTTTTGTGATGCTTTTCTTGCTTAGGTGGTTTTTGGTCTTTATCCTGACCTAACCCCAACCCAATCTAATCTAAACTACCCTAAACGTACATAAAGACATTTTTTGGCTGCCCCTAACAGCCATGCAATCACTGCCAGCCTACGAGCCATTAGGAGAAGCCCACTTCCTCTTTGCGTCTATGGCAGAGCATGGTAGCAATAGGGTCTATATTGTAGCACAGCCCCAGGATGCAGTAAATGATGCTTGCATTTTGACAAAAATTAAAAATGCAAAGAAAGCATAACATCGTCAACTTGCATACATTTTAAAGGAGAAAGACATGTCTAGGAGCAAGATATGTCTCTAGGAGCAAGATATGTTTGTAGGAATAAGACATTTACAGGAGCACGGCACGTTTAACCCTAAAAGGTAGCTGGAAGTTAGTCCAAACAAGGCACGAACAATGTTGTTTGTTTTCCAAAACTAAATAATTTTGTTTTCAGGGGTAAACACGAGTGAACAACAGGACTGTATAATGGGAAAGCAAAGCTGGAACTGACCTTTAGAAGGCCAACTCCGAACTGTATAATTTCGAAAGTATACATTGTTGTATTTTGTTTTTTTAGGGTAACTGAAATCCATTATTCAGCAAGGCCAGGGTAAAATGCCTTTGGCAAATAAGAAAACCCAAGTTTTGTCGCCAGACCGTCCAGTGGTTTGTCGAGGAAAACGAACAAACAAACAAATATATATAACTGAAGATGCTCATTATATTTGTAGGATATGTACCTCGACAAACACAAACAGTTGAAAACGACTGACAAGAGCACATCTCCCTGGTAATGTCATTTACCGTGGCCACCACCCCCAAACCCTCAACCCAACTTCAGTTTGCTTTCCAGAACAGAGTGCAGCAGCAGCTCTTGAATCTTTTACGTTTATCTAAGTACACAAAAGAGACAACTATCTCGCAGTGGAGCAGTTGCAGCAAGAAAAACATGGAAAAAATCAATAGATTAAGATCGGTGGCCATTGAGAAACGAAACGAAACATGATTGCGCTGCTAAGACCCAGGACAAGCTTCACATTTCCCAGCATTCCTAGGGTCCAGAGCTGACTTTCATCCAGTTTAACTATTTCCAGGGTTTATACCAAAATTTGCAACTCAATTTCCCTGACTTTCCCTGACCAAATCTGATCGATTTCCCTGACTTCACGTGTAAGTAAAATTAACGTTATTGCCAACACTTTGTCCATTAAATTACATGTACATGTATATTCCAAAATAGGTTCTTGGACAATTCATTTGCCATGGATACTTTATGCTATATTTTCTACTTGTTCTACCGTTTTTACCATTTGTATTTCTATATACACGCATTTTCATGTTTACCAGACGTTCAGGCACCCTGTATGTCACCAAAATACATTCTTGGACAATTCATTTGTGATGGAACAGAAATGTGTTATACTTCATGCTACATGTATATTTTCTACTTTTTAATATATTTTTACCATTTGCCTTTCTATGTCCAAGTATTTCTATTTTTACCAGAAGGTCAGGCACCCTGTATATTACCAAATATTATTTTCTTGCCAATATGGACATGCTAAATGGATATTTTACCTTCGGAATGGAATAGAAATTTTTAATACTTCATGCTGTTTTTTCTCCTTTAATTAAACCAATAAATATGAATAAATTTACATTATTCACATTATTCACAAATTCATATAAATTACCTGAATACTATCTATACTTTCAGTAAAACGTTGAATGCTATGAACAAAACTTTATGAAGGTGCAAATTCATGCAACTAAATCGTATTTCGAAGCTATCATCAGTGGTTGGGAATTTTATCAAAATCCAAGTTAAAGACAAATCCAGTAAAAAATCACCACAAATCATATCATTTCTCGCCAATTCCTAACACAAATCAGTAAAAATGGCGTGGCATTGAGTCGGGAATTTATTTTAAACGTTAAATTGACAACAAGGTCTCCTACCCAGCTTTTTGTTGTTGTTGTAGTTTGTCTCGAAAGAAGTTTATCATCGATTTAAAATTGGGACTGTCGTGCTGTCAAATGCACGACAACATGCTTGGATTTCACGCACAAGACCTGTTTCCAGGGATCCAAATCTGATTTAAAACGGGGAGAAAATACGAGAAAACACAAAAAAAACTGAAATTCGAGGAAGTCGACAAGGCAAGAAAAAAAATAAACTACGTTGAATTGTAGTATCCGGAAAGGCATTGTTCGTTTGCAGGAAAAAATCAAATCAGAAACTAGTTCAGTTGACAATATACAGCGTAATTACGACTTCATACTAAATGGGAATTTCGTTCGAAAGCATTAAATAGACTTAATACGAAATAGTTGGATTTGTAGTCTATTTTTAGAGAAAATAACATTATGAACGTCGCTTATAACAAACTTCCTTGAGTGCATCAGAACTGCAGATCAGGTATACAGTACATTTTGTTGATTTAAATGCACAATTTAATTTCATTATTAATTTCTTCCACAGAATTGCGCGTTTGCCTTAACCAATAACTATTAACTGCACTTTTGAACAAGGCTGTATATATGTAGATATTAAATTCCACTCTTTTTCAAAAATAAATCCATTTTCAATGGCTTTTCCAATTTCTCTGACATTTTTAAGTTTGTCTGGTTTTCCTGGTCTGGAGAATCCTGTTTTTTATAAAACTGGTTCAAAAATTATGGATTTTAACACAAATTTCAAGATGATGACATAATACTTGAACATCATCATTGAAAATGCGAAAATATGACAAATGACAATGTAAGGAATGTTATATTAATTTATTAGTAAACATAAACAAGAGATAGAATACAAATTTTCATGGATTTTTAAACTGACAATTTAATTTCATTATTATTTACACGTACTTCCACAGCATTGCCAGTTTGTCTTAACCAATAACTATTGTTCAAGGAGTAATTCCATTTTCCCTGGCATTTTCCTTGATATGTCTAACTTTTTCTAGTTTTCCAGGTCTGGAGAACCCTGTTTTTGGCAAAACTGGTTCAAAAATGATGGGTTTTCACCCAAATGTCATGATGATGACATAATACTTGAACATAACCGGTGAAAGCACTGAAAATGCGAAGATATGGCAAATGGAAACAGCAAATTCATTGTTTAATTGATAATTTAATTTCTTCCATAGAATTGCTCATTTGTGCTAACTAATAACTATACTTTTGAATATGGCTGCATGTTAGATAATGTACATGTATGAAGATATTGAATATCCCTGACTTTTTCCTGACATTTCTAAGCTTTTTTTGGTTTTCCAGGTCTGGAGAATCCTATTTTTTTTGCAAAATTAGTTGAAAAATGTCGTGCTGATGACATAATACTTGAACATCACCGTGTCATTTGTAAACATCACCAAAGAGACTAGAGGTGGTTTACCTTTTGCATGGGACTGTGGTAATA
The DNA here is from genome assembly GCA_034687865.1 of Kryphioiulus occultus. Taxonomy (NCBI): domain Eukaryota; kingdom Metazoa; phylum Arthropoda; class Diplopoda; order Julida; family Julidae; genus Kryphioiulus; species Kryphioiulus occultus. The sequence goes on from JAQGAF010000203.1 coordinate 12,996, forward strand.
GCCGGTGGTCAGTGGCCATCGGAAATCGCCCGATTGAGTGCACCTTGGGTTTTCAATCATGTGGACGTGTCCTTAGGCCTAAGCAGGGTGTTTTCTTGTGCAATTGAAATTGCTGTCTGTTGCCAATTTCTCAGGGAAAACCTTTCTTGGTGGACGAAGTCATCACCAGAAAAGCAACAATGGCGAGCAGTAATTGAATTTTGTGTTTCTCTCTGCTATTCGCTTCGTTAGCAACGCGCGAGCCCTAATGCGATTGGAGGTGGACAAGGGCGGTCTGCTGGGACCATGGACCCAAATATCCAAGTATTGGACTCTTGTCTCTTAAACGCATCAATTCGCGCCCCTCAGCCATTTTTTTCTCATTGACCAGGAACGAAACTGTTTCAAAGGCCTGAAATGTGCCACAACTGACCGAAAACATCTTCAGTCTTTTTCAGTTTTTTATTTTTTGGATTGAATTCCCCAGGATATTTTCCAAAGTAATGAAAAGCTGCCATATGGGAACCCCCAATGGGGAAAATTCGACAAGTACAAGAGTTTAAGTTGATCTTCACATATTGCCTCAGTACTTCCAGGCCAACATGAAAAAGTAATACGATTTTTGGGGCATACTGTACACTGAACGTAAATGCCCAGTTATTCGTTTTGGACGTTCACGTATTACCCTGTATGTCCAGCAAAATCGTGATTGAGTTGGTCTGGAATTATTGCCTCTGTATTTCTAGACCAGCATGAAAAAGTAACATGAATTTTGGGTAATTCTGATGTAAATGTCATGACGTTTCCATGACCCTGATGTAAATTTCATGGCTGTAACATGATCCTGTTGTAAATTTCATGACTTCTATGACCTGAATTTTATTTAATGACTTTTCCAAGACCCTTTGAAAATTTCACGACTGTAAATAGACCCTGTTGCCACTTTCATGACTTGTCCATGACCGTGATGTAAATTTCATGACTGTACCACATGACCCTGTGGCCACTGATGTAAATTTCACGACTGTGACATGATCCTGATTAAAATTTCATGACGGTGACATGACCCTGATGTAAATTTCATGACTGTACCACATGACCCTGTTGCCACTGATGTAAATTTCACGACTGTGACATGATCCTGATTAAAATGTCATGACGGTGACATGACCCTGATGTAAATTTCATGACTGTGACATGACCCTGATATAAATTTCATGACTTTTCCATTACTTCCGTGACCTGAATCTCATTTTATGACTTTCCATGACCTTGATGCAAATTTAATGACTTTTCCACGACTTCCATGACCTGATTCTCTTTTCCTGATCACCATGATTTTATGAAGTGAGATTTAAACCGACTTTGGCTTATAGCTCTGTGCTTTCGAAGTCACTTAAATTCATTAATTTTTTAGCTTAATTCCTGACCCCACACTACTGCCCATTTCATGGCGTTGTCGCCCTACAGGTATAAATCTAATTCCGTTCTATTGCATTTTTAATGACGGAGTCCCATTGCGATCGAGTGCTGAATTTTTAAAACACCTAATTTGGCGATTTTCGTTTTGGTAGGGACGTGAAAAACGATGTTCGCTCTACGTTTCAATTTCCGATACAACAAACTCGAGCTAATCACATTAACGAAAACAGTAGCAAAAGGGAATTCACGAACCACAAGAGTCACATGACTTTCACAACGGACACACGAGTCAGTTGGCCTTGGAAAGTCTCCAAAAATAACATGATATGACAAGGACCAACCCACATGTAATGGTAATGCATTTAGAAATGCGTTACATGTATAAGACATGCACTGGAAAATACATTTTAAAATGTCTGTAGGCAGACAAATTTAGTTTCAAACTGTATTGACAAATTCATTTGAGATTTAATTTCCGATTGCATTTTAAAATGTGTTTTAAGCAGTTTACAATGCATGATGAACGTATATTGCAATGTATTGTGTTTGAGAATGTATTGTGTTGTAGAATGCATTGTGTAATGCACACTGTAATGTAGAATATGTTGTGTAATGCATAATGTAATGTATTCTGTTTGCATTGAAGAAGGCATTTTACAATTTATATTCCATGCGTTGTAAAATGTCAAAAGTCTTGCAGTATTTCATAATTTCAAGGTTTAAAAAAATTCAATTCTTAATTTTAAAAACAAAATATTCAATAAATGAATTAGAACTAGTAAAGAAATAGTTTTAAATGCAAACATACATCATTTTCATCAGTGTTCTCGTTAATTTGTTTTCAACATTTATGAAAAACGGTTTAAGAAAAATAAATCAAATCCATTATTTTTAATAGTTTTTAAAAATGTGCGTCCATGAGTTTATGCCAGTATTAATATTTCTGAAAATTTCAAAATTACCATAAAAATTAATCTTTGGTGAAGTATAATTTTTTTAACATTTAATCCCAATTTTTTCCATAAAAATTATTTCTAAATAACATTCTAAATGTACTGAAGAAATCGATTATGTCTCAATCGATTTGTTTTAAATATTCATTAAAAACTACTATTATTTTTAGTTGTTTTTAAAAATGTTCGCCCGTGACTGTCATTATTACTATTTCTGACATTTTCAAAATATCAATAAAATTGTATTTCCTAAACAATTTCTCGACCTTCCAACGACATTTCCAACTAATTATACTTAAAATCCATTATGACAAAAATTTAAAAAATTATCATCGTTGGAAACGAAAATTATACGAAAACCTATTATTTGAAATTATTTTTTTTAACAAAAAAATGGTATTACTAAATATTTTTTTGCATAGAAATCTGGTCTAAAATCCGACGTTTTTTACCGTGTTTTCCTAAAATTTCGTCAATGGTATTGTCCCAGGAAGTAGAGAGTGAAAACAATTTTATAAAATTGTCGTAAAACAACTTGTTCCAAGTGATGTGATCATATCGTTGTAATTCAAAAGGGAAAAAAGTATCCACAATCACATTCTCCAATAAGTGCTATAAAAACCGAGCCAACCAGAGCGAATGATCGAATTAATCACGGTTTTTACATGCTACATGTTAAGGAACAGCCTATGTCACTCGTGTAATGCTATCGAATGGAGACAAACATTCCCATTAATAAAACATAAGGAACATATGAGCAATTAAGCAACATTATTGGCTTTCCTGACCAACTGATTACTTGGAGCTTCGTACAGGAAATCATTGTTACAAATTCATTCCCACCCATAGATATCATTGCAATTGGCTTGACCAAATACATGAGTTTTAGTGCTTAAATAAGCAAGATTGGTCAATGATAATGTTCTCTATCAATCAGTATAAAACATCATCACACTACATATGTACTACAACACCCCAAAGCAGTAACGATTATTCATGTACTTGAAGGTCTGAACATATAACTAACCTGAAATGCAAATCGAAAATGACCAAAGTTATGCAAGGTGTCCATAAATTATTCGCCACAAAATTAGCATTAATTAGCTTATAATTTAATCAATGAATAATGTATTGTCATCATGTGTAAAAAGTACTAAGATATGCCTGCTATGCCTCGTTGACAATACAGGGTGATCACAAAGTCTTCCTCTCATTATAAACAGATTTTTTTTTAAATTGTTTGTTATGAAAAAAAGACTACGATTAGTGATAAGTGAAAACTTAAAATTATTATTAATAGGCTGATATTTTATTTAATAAATAACTTATTGTCATTTCTTTCCCAGATTACATAATTATTAGTAATATAATAATTTAATCAACGTATAATAACGTATTGCCATTTCGTGTATAAAATGAGACAACTTATTGCTATAATAAGCTTACAATTTAATCTATAAATAACGTATTGTCATTTTGTTCATGCAATGCTGAATTACGCAGCTATGCCTGGTTGACAGTTAGGGCGATCATAAAGTGTTTCCCTCATTTCAAAACAGTTAGCTTATAATTGTTTTAATGAGGGGAAGGCTACACATTCAAAACTAGTATTAATTTATTCAATAATTTATAAATTTATAAATTATAATTTAGATCAAATGTATAATTTATATTAATCTATAATTTACTCAATGAATAACTAGGTGTCATACTGCAAATAAAACAAGATTTTACTGCTACAACTGGTTGACAATACAGGGTGATCATAAATTCTTTCCCTCATTGAAATCAAAAAATAAAAAAAAATTGTAACGTCCATTTCCATTACCGGGTTCATACCAAAATTTGCAACTCAATTTCCCTGACTTTCCCTGACCAACTCTGATTAATATCGCTGACATCAAATAAAATATGTCATGTAATTAAAATTAACTTTATCTGCAACACTACAATTAACAATATTGTTTGTGTTTTTCTCTCAGGATGATTAGCCAAATCTTTAATTGAATTTTAAGGAACGCCCACTGACTTTTCCAGGTTTTATAGACACTTTTTGGACAATTTGCAGACAATTTCAAGAAACAATTTTTACAGGTTTGATCCGAGCAAATCTACCATATGGCGGACATTTTAGAAATTATAGATCTGATCACGAAACGATGAAATTAGCCCACAGTTTTATAAGAAGAAATAACAATATTAATAAGACTGTCATTGCCGATTTTTTTTGAAAAACTACAAGAAATATTGGATTATTAGTGTATTAATATTAGGCTAATCACGATGCGAACACTAGTGGTTGAAACCACTACATCTCAAACACTGCAGGTCTGACGACTTCTTTGAAATATTAAAAAAGTCTTCATAGGACGGAAACGCCGTAGGCAAAATTTTGTTCAACAAAAATAATGCATTTTAGGTGAATTTTTCATAAGATAAATAAATGATAATGATAAGAAATGATAACGAAAACGACGTAGGCGAAATGTTTAGAAAAAGTAAATAACAAATACAGCTTTTCTAATGCTTTTCATGAGATACTTATACCAATATTCTCAGACATATTTTCAGACATTATGAATTTCCCTGATTTCCACCTGAATTTTCCCGACTTAATGAGCAAAATGCCAACATTTCCCTGACTTTCCCGAAAGGTACGAACCCTGCATTAACGACGCAATATCACTATTTCTCCCAATGTCAACCAGTTCTCATTTCTTGTTGTATTTGAAAACGTTGGGCAATTTCCCGTCAAACTCAAGAATTCATTTGGAAATCCTTAGCCCGTATCTTGTAAAAGGTCCTTAGCATTAATAGTGGATGAGGAGGTTAGGTTTTCATGTATACACGTTGAGATTACGGGTAAATTGGATACACAGCGTTGCATTGATCCACGGTATGGTAGGGAAAATCCCCCATTGCCCTGTACAATTGCTAATGAGCTTAAGGCTAATACTAATAAAGGCATTAGTCTAATAATTGACTTAAAAAGTCATCGCCAAATAGAGTCCTCGTGCACGTAAATAAATCAAAATTACAATTAATATAAGTGACAAGATAGAACAATTGCATTAATGGAGAAAACGAGAGACGGGGCAGAAATGAAGGGAAATAAGGGCACACCTAGCTAGCATATGGGCATATAGAGTACGAAATGAACTGGTGTATAATTTCGCTATAAAACATAAAAACAGAGTTGCGTAGATGCTGAGAAAGGAGAGGAAATGGGACCGGGTATGTAATAAGGTGGTTGAAAAGTGCAATAGCGAAAAATCTCGTTTAGATTTCGGCAATAAATATTGTCGCTTTTCGAGTGTATATACGCTATTCATGATAGTCGAGCTGGCTTATTTACATAAAAAAGTGAAATTGGGAAAGAAAAACGAAGGTCTAGAGCTTTCAACAGGGTTATATCATCTACAGGGTGACCAAGATTGAAGTTCAAGGATGCCAAACCTTAAAGTTATATGTGCCGAAGCTCAAAATATATGATTATTTAGCTATACACGTCGTTATTTGACTTCGTACACCTGCAAAAGTGTGTATGAAGCTATTGGAAACCTGAACTGACCTAAAAACGCATTTTTATTTAGCTGCCCCTGACCTCCATGCAATCCCTGCCAGCCTGTGAGCTGATAGGAGAAGCCCACTTTCTCATTGTGGCTATGGGGTACCGGGGAACATTCCGAAGCAAAGCCCTAAAATTGCGGATATTCAGTGAATAATGATGAAAATCACTAAAACAAACTTCGCTAGGATAGAAAAGAACGAAAGTTATTCTTCGTTGATCCCATGGTAGGCATATAGCCTGTTGGTATTCAATATTTCAAATATTTTCACATCCAAGAATCTGATATTTTCCACATTTTCTCACATGCAATTATCTGGGTATTTTTCATATTTTTAACCAATATTTTTGCAAAAAATATCTATGTCAAGAGCTATAACATTTCATCTCAAACTACAGGACGCGACATACTTATAATACTGAAACCGCCATAGGTATTTTTTTTACAAAACTAGATTACAAATAGTAGATTTCAGCTTGCTTTTCTAAAAAAAGTGTATGGGATAAAATTTAATATCAATGTTTAAGAGGACGCTGTATGCGAATGTTTTTAATTCGACCAAAAATGGATTTCAAATGTATTTTCATGGAAATGAATTTAAGACATAATGCATTATTTTAAAGGTTCTTATAAACATTAGTCCTCAAAAGAGCGCCGCATGCAATTCAACAAAACTGAAAAATATAAACAAATTTTAGTAGGTTTTTTATGAAAGTAAGGCCCTGAGTGGAGAGGGATTCCTCAGTTTTAAGCTGGATTTCTTGTGAAATACATTTCCAAGGAGTTTATCACGAAAATTTTCATTTTTACATTTCGTATTCTGTTGACCAATGATGTATTTGGTCCTTGATGTCATTATACTATATTTGGCTTTCTAACTTTAATCCATAAAAGATAGATATTTAATTTCAATTTGAATATTGTAGGGGTGGACGTGGTCAATCTAAAAACGGTTAATTTGGGACAATAGTCCACGTTTCCGTGAATTTATATCGAATTATTTATGACGACCTCATTAGGTCAATGATTGATTAGGATGATAATGTCTCTATCAGTAACTCACGCATACAAGTAACTCACGATGTAATGACAATAATCATCATGATTTTCTAAATCACTCCAGCCCTCATTTGCGAGCTAATGTCTGGCATTCACGCACATTTGCGATTCATAAGGTTGGATACTATAGTAAATTGAGTGCTAATTTCAAGTGGGGCTATTCCCCAAACCATTCGTAGCTCTGCCTACTTGAGTTCAGACTCAGACTTACTAAGTCAAGTCGACAATGAAAAGTTGCAAATTATTATTATTTTATATTTGGTTTTCCTTACCTCGATACATGACGCGGTTTAGTTGATTCGTCAATATTCTGAGTTCTGGATTCGATAAGTCCCCTAACTGCAAAAAACGAGAAATAATTTCATTAGTTAATAAAAAGAGCAGTATTAGCTTAAAAAGGATGTGAAAAAATGATTGTTTTCAATGGGAAAGTGCATGAGAAAGCACATAGAGCGATGAATTCAATAGGTCTACATTTCAGACAAAATTGCGCAATTGTAATCGATAGAAAATTAGTCACAATGAAAATGGGTCATAATTCATGAGCTGAGATTAGGAAGCTTTGCACTATATTTTCCCCAACTCAACAATGAGATTAACGAGGAAATGAACGTTAAGTTAAAGACTTATGCGGCACATGAATGCTACAATGGTACTGCATTGACTATTACTACTTTTTAAAACATTTATAACAACCTGAAAATTTGAGAAATTGGCCTTACCACACTGAATTTTGAAAAACAAATAGATCTCAATTGGTAAGTTTCTGGTTAACTTTACCAAACAACCGAGCATTTCTAGAAAACTATCAGACATGCCTGATTCTGAGTATATTTTCCTTGAAATGGTTTTTTTTTAAATACTAATGATTAAAGAAATTAGTAGGATTTTTTAATATAAAAACCAGATCATAAATAATGCAGTTCCAGACTATTTTGAAAATTTCATAACGGACGAAACTGGAACAAAAAAAATACCAGAAATGACAGATTTTAGGTGTGATCTCGGTCATTTTAATTTTTTTTAATCTAAATCACCAACAATGCAAAAAGCTGAATCACAAATGCTGAAACAATCATTTTGTGTTGACTTTTCAGAATTATAACGAACAAAAACAAAATCTAATTTTGATGCTGAAAAATGTCAGGTTACGATTCAAAATCCTTTGAGTTTTCCAGGTTTTCAGGTTGAATATAAAATTCACTGAGTTTTCCAGGTTTTCCAGGTTGAATATGAAATTCCCTGAGTTATCAAGGTTGTCCAGGTTGTCCAGGTTGACACACCGATCTAATGCTTTTCACGAGACACACCAATCAAAATAGTTGTGCCACAATACATTTCCAGACATTTTGAATTTCCCTGACTTTCCCTGACTACGTTTCATTTCTCTGACGGTATGAACCCTGTTCTCTTATTTCCGTTGCATAAACTGGACTGCTACTGAGCTCAAAGTGAAGTTTGCAACGTGCCAAAATGTTGGTCACTCACGTGATCTATATCTGGACTAGAGTTGCATCGGTTCCATAAGGGCATTGGACCCACAATTCCCCAGTGCCCCAGCAGGCCAGTCAATCCTCGATGACTGATAGGGGTGTAATCTGCCCGAAATGACATTGCCGTGTCTGTCTAGGTCCCTTTGTGCTCATTGGCGAGATAAGAAAACATAAAAAGCTCAAAGTATAAGAAGAAGATAGATGGCAAATAGGCCAAACTGCAACGCTCTTTTAAGTGTGGTAAAGACGTTTCACTTTGGTGAAGAAAAAACACACGACCAGGCCATTTTATCTTTCTGATTGCTACTCAATGACTAAAACGTGGTTGACAGTGGGACAGAAAGATTTCCGATAATCCTCTTAAACCCAGAATTATTGTAGGATTTAAGGGAATTTCAGGAGTGATCGGCTGACTATCGCTTTACGAGGCATCCAATTATTGGAGCAGATTTCAAACTTTGCTGTTTTGCTACGCTTTAAGCCTGCCATACGACGGCAAAGATCAAATTAAAAGGGAAAAAAGCCTTTGGAGAGCCCGGCGCCATCTATGATGTATTTTACGCAACGTGCATTCTAGAGTAGTTATAAAGAAACAATGCTTCAGCAAATGGAGATTCCTATAAAATTGCGTTTGAAATTGATATATAAGAAGAAATTATTCGTAGTTAGGTCCTTTGCAAAAGCTATTTCATCAAATATCGCGAAATACATGGTGTACCGAAATTACGCTGTTAATTTGGCACTATTTGTTCGGTACCCCCTTAAATACAGTATGTGCAAAGAGAATAAATTATTTTCTCGAACAGACACACAGTTTAATTATTATCGAAATTGAAAATTTCTTAAATTCTTGATGATTAATGTCACATTCAATAGTAAATTTAGTCTATTGAATAGCCCTACCCACATTAAAGTACAGGGTGTTTACTGGATTTGGTATTGCAAATTCCATGACTTTTCCATGAATTTTTCACGACTTCAATTTTTTTTCCATACCTAATACAATATGGGGCCGTTCAAGTTTTATGTCATGATAAAATGTATTCCTGACTCGTTCAATTCCCCTCCCTTTTTCAAAGTCAAAATGAAAAATTTAAACCCAAATTTTTATTTTGTGAATTTTGTGAAATCCCATGACTATTATATAAATTTTATGATTTTTCCATGACTTAGGTGACTTCATGACTGGTCGACGCCCTGTTGTCATTTCTTGTTTTTTTGTGCTCCCCAACAACAATGGCTAGCTACGGGAAATGTATTCCTAACTCGTTAAATTTCCCTGACTTTTCAAAGTAAATCCATTTTCCCTGACAATTCCAGGGCTGGAAGAGCCCTGCTACACACGCTTGTGTCGTAACATGACGGTAACTTGTCCAGAAGCCGAAATACATCGTTTGATATTGCAAATTCCATGACTTCTCCATGACTTTTTCATGATTTAAATTTTTTTACATTCCTTTTAAGTTTTACATGTGCATGTCATGACTATATAGCGATTTTCAGAAACATTATCTACCACTGTTGAGACATTATTATTGGCCAAACACGTCGTAAGCGAATTTTTTTTTTGCGAAAATAGGTGACAAAGAATTTAAACCCAACTTTTTATTTTGTGAATCAATCAAAAGACAAATCTTAAATGACCCTGTTGTAAATTTCACGACTTCCATAACCCTGATGAAAATTTCATGACATTTCATTGAACCTGATGTAAATTTAATGAATTTTTCATGATCCTGATGTAAATTTCACGACTTTGCCACGACCCTGATGTAAATGTCATGACTTTTCCATAACCCTGATGAAAATTTCATGACTTTTCCATGACTTCCATGACCTGTGGACAACCTGAGGTAGGTTTAAAATCCACATGCTGGAATGTCTAAGAGACAATACGAAATACGTTCATTGTCTCGAAGAGACGAATCTCCCACCAGGGTCTGAAAATATTGATCAACAAACATCTCAATCTTCAGTCGACAATGACGGCAAATGAGCAACACCTGAGGGCGAATTAATTCGTCGTCTTTGTGACGTACGAAATTAATTATTCATTTACGAGTTAAATAATACTGGTGGCTTGTGGCCCTTAGGGCACGACTCCCACTCCAACCCCTTGTAATTTTCCCAATCTCAACTCAGCCATTAAAGCAATGGTTTCCAATAATTTTCCCTTACTTAACATGGTCGGGCTGGTGGTTTTGATTATTTCGTTATAATTGAGCAAATTCCGTTAAAACCACACAGCTGCTCCTCTCCGAATGATTAAAAGACGAAATTTCAAAGAGGGCATTGTCTCAATTTCTCAAGCATCGTTGGAGTACGAAAGACATGAGCAAAGTGCAATAATTTCTAAATTTATGCGCATTTCCCACCCCATGGCTGAATTCCTGGCGTGTTTTAATCATAACCGACACTAGCATATGCAGCATCACCAGCGAGAAAATGCCTATCGATTATGTGATTACATCCTGGGAGAGAACACACTCAACGTCTTCTTCTTTTAGGTAAATTGCTCACAAATTACATGCCAACATTCAACGTGACATCGAAATGAATCAATTACACTACGATTGGAAAGCAAATGTAGCGGAATCATTCGATGATTCAGATACCAGCTCCAATAGGATTACACGTGTCGAGTTGAAAACATGTTCGAGGGCTAATCCTCGAATGTTGACAAATTCCCACTATTTTCATAATAAAATCGAGTGTACTTCGGTATTGACCCTGCTCCGTTATAGCCACGGAGGCGTAAGTGGGCTTCTCCTGAGGGCTCGCAAGCTGGCAGTGATTGCCTGGCCGTCGGGGACAGCCACATAAATGTGGATTCTACTTTGGTTAAAGGTAGGGTGGATTAGAGTCTGTCTAAACAAATGCTGTCTTATGCAATATGCACTCTAAACTAATGTCAGGTGCCCAATGTCACGCGTGGAGTTGAAAAGCTCCATGTTCGAGGTCTAATCATTGAATGTTGACAAATTTATTTGTACGTATTTTATAGTAAAAACGAGTGCACTTCGGTATAGACCCTGCTTAAGGGTTATTTTAGGACCTTTGGAGACGAATTGAGGATAATTTTAGAATTTTTTCAAACAGTAATTCATCGTTGTAATCAGTAATCAACCTTTATTCATCGTTGTGTTACAAAACAATATTGAAAGAACAAAGGTAGTGTTAAATTGCTCCTGTACAGGGAGTTTTAGGACATTTAAAACTTTTTTGCTTTTTAGTACTTTTTAGGACTTAATACTTTTGAATACTTTACCACATTTTAAACTTTTTATTTTTTAGTACAATTTTAGCTTTAGAACTTGTTTGTCACCCTGGCAAAAGTAGTAATTCTTAGATTGGCTAAAGTTAAGTTAGGTTAAATACAAAAAACACAAAGGTTAAATTTAAGTTAAATGCTTAACATTAGGTTAAATTCAAAAATACAAAAACAATAGTTAAATATTTAGGACATTTAAAACTTTTTACTTTTTAATACTTTTTTAGAACTTTTAGGACTTGTTTGTCACCCTGGTTGGGTAAATACAAAAACACAAAGAGTACTCATAATTTTGAAAAGTCATTTAGCTTACTAGAAACATGATGAGAAGCAATCATAGGAAGTTTAGTTTGACGCTTAGCTATAACCATCAATACTTACTGTCAACATTTTTTTAGTTTTATTTTTCCTTTTTTAAATTTTATTTTAAGGTGAATTTGCAACTGCGCACCATCATCGACCTTAGTAGCTTTAGCAGTTTTCAATATCGATGGATTTGCATTTGGTAGTGGGGTTATTAGCTTCCCATGTTCATCTAATCAATCATGTTGTCGCATCACATGGGCTGCGTTTTTGTTTAGTTTTCCACTGAAATTTATTGCTTCAATACACGATGTAGCCATTACCATATCGTCATGGTAGGTCCATGCCAAAACCCCTTCACTACAGGCTTTTAAAATGAGATGAAAAGATGTCTAAATATAGGCCATTTGCAAAGTTTAGTTGAGAGCTCAGATTGACAACATATGCCACGTACATGTATTTGCCAAATGTGGGACAAAACGGTATAGAATTGTAATTTCATAAATACAATAATGATGATGTATTACATGTACTGGCCTTCGTTGAATTTTGCCATTTAAAGCATACATTAATTATAAGAAACTTGTTCGAGTTTTTCCAAAAACAGAAAAATTTAATATTTTATAACGTTTTATGGTCGTTACCATATAGCTGCATCAATATTTAATTTGGGTAGGTTGGTCAATTTTAACCCCAAAAATACGCAGCTGTTGCTGAATGTGTATGCCACGGCTTATATTTATTCCTATATTTTTTTAAATAAATTATCTGAAAAGATTTCTATCAATAAATCCATATCGCCAATTATAATCAAATAAATTATCTGAAAATCTTCTATCAATAAATACGTATGGCAAATTATAATAACAAAATTAATTGTTCGTGATTTTACTCATATGATATGGTATCTGGTTCAACGCAAGTTTATGCAAGTTTAGCAAAAACTACAAATTTGCTGCATATTTTTGTGTATTATCCTTTTATTTGATGTTAATCCTTTTATGTGGGGTGGGACAATCTTACGTTTATAAGACATTTATGAAATACTAAATAATGCGTTAGATGCATCAGCATCCACAAGTTCTAGATGGTGTCTGGGAAGTCATTTTTGCAAACCAAAACTACACAAACAGTATTTTGTTTACGATTTTATTTTTTAAAAAAGGGCAAAGTTTTATAATGCATCATTTCATTATTTATCATGATAACTACTAATTTCTTAAAACCTGAATTTATCATGTTTTCCAGGGTCATATTCTATTTTTCCAGGTTTTTTTTAACACCTGTTTTTAACATGTTGATCAGATTGAAACAGTCCCTTGGGTGATCAACTTACAGAGGTTCTACTGTAATGACATGAAAATGAAATTTCAAAGATTTTTGGGGAATGGAAAATGATCCTCAGTGTATTTTCTGGTGGTCCCTTCGTGGTAATCAGCCCATTGTTTTGGCTCTTTCCTGATTAAACGGAGCGTATAAATGGGCCTAAACGGATTGCATTTTAAACGAGTTTCTTGTTCAAAGAGTAAAACACGTACACTGTACGTAGATACGAAATGCAAATCAAGCATCGTTTTTCCATTGCTTCAATGACCCTGTTTTGCTAAACGACTGGAATAGTGTTTGGCTCATTATTTCCCCTCGTACACTTTCATCCAATTAAAACTAAGTGGATCCTAGTCTAAGTGAATTCTAATCATATCTTACCTGCAATAAAAGGGCTATTCCTACTAATCCCTGCGCCTTGTACCGAGCTTCGCTCATATTTCTATAAAGATGAGAATTGAATCCAATTAACTGAATCTGAAAAGAAAAATCAGGGAAAAAAACATAAGGAGACAATCATTAAAGGTCTGGGCGATAATAAGCGTACTAAGAGCAAATCAAAGACGGATGAAGTATCTTAAAACACGAGAATGTACTGTTATGTCGTGCCTTTGATCCATCAGAGAATGAGTAAAGCCCATTATGGATCATGCGTCATGAACCTGAAACTGGCACATGTACATTGTACATGTAGACCAATGTATCTTATCAATTTGTTAAAGATTCTTTATGTCCTACTATCGTATTGGTGGTTTTGGGAGGTCGGGAAATTCTGACTTATACATGTATTTGGACGTGGGATTTTGTTTTTGGACTCCAAGGACTTTTTTACTCATCATTGGAGCTTGAAGGACCTGTCTTGTTTTGGGATTTTAAGTTCCATTGAACTCCTTGAAGATTCACTAAATTCCCACATGATGTCCAACTGTAGTCACTGCAGTGTGTAAAGCCAGGCTAAAGTCCTTGAAGTCTGCAGTCTGAACGAGGCTGAAATCGATCGAACTTGTATAAACTTCACAAGGTTAATCCCAGACTTCACTGACGTCACGAATTTCATTACGACTATCAATGACTTCAGTGAAACGAGAAGGACTTCAATGGGAATGCAAGAACTTCACTAGGACTTCAATGGAAATGCAAGAACGTCATTGGAACTCCAAGGAATTTAATGCCTTCAGTGGGGAAACCACTAACTTCATTCGAGACTTCAATACCTCCAGTGGGGACACCATGCTATGACTTCATTGGGACTTCAATGTCTTCAGTGGAAACACCAATGACTTCTTTGGGACTTCAATGGCTTCATTGCCACTTTTATGCCTTTAGTGAGGACACCACTAACTTCATTAGAACTTCAATACCTCCAGGGGACAACAATGACTTCATTGGGACTTCAATACCTTCATTGGGTACACGACTAACTTCATTAGGGACTTCAATACCCCCAGTGTACACCAATGACTTCTTTGGGACTTCAAAGGCTTCATTGGGAATACAAATGCCTTCAGTGATGACACCATACAATGGCTTCAGAGAGGACATCATACAATGACTTCTTTGGGACTTCAAGGCCTTCAGTGGGGACACCAATGACCTTATAGGCTTCATTGGGAACAGAAATGCCTTCAGAGATGACGCCTTACAATGACTTCATTGGGACTTCAATGCCTTTAGTGTAGACACCACTAACTTCATTAGAAATTCAATACCTCCAGGGGACAACAATAACTACATTGGGACTTCAATGAGGACGCCATGCAATGACTTCCAGGGAGCCTATACGTTAACGGCGCTTCAGCCAAACGTCGAACTCCATCCCATAATCAAGGCAGCCATTTTGACGTTCGTGTATATTCGCGAATAATTAAGCGATAATACAATTAGGAAACGTAAACGCAGGCAGCATTTAATCAACCTTTGCCGAAAGATTTTCATCTGAAAAATGCGAAACATTTTCGGCGGTGACACGCAATGACTTAGGACGGCTGAAGCGCACTAATTACGACGCGGACCTTTTTTGGGCTCGCTAATTGCGACAAATTAATTAATGAAGCCAATTAGATGCATCGCTGATTAGAAACATGGATATACATTGTACTTGTACATTGTACAGTGTAAGTGGATAGGAGATGAACGACGGGAAAACCCAGCCATTTCGAGCTCATTGAAAAATTAATCTTTCAAAATCCGTTTACGGAAAATTAAGACTGCATTAAACGAAATTTTAATGCGAAATGCACTAAAGGCCATTGTTATGGACAGTTTCCCAAAACAGCTCATTGGAAGGTGGATGAAAGTGAAAATAAATACGAAAAGGTGAAATCAATGCATTATATTAGTGCTTGACAGTTAGCAAATACTGTTAATGATTGTTGCCTGATAACGTTTGTTGTCTGTTAACAAATACTGTTAATGTTTGTTGTCTGTTAACAAATACTGTTAATGTTTGTTGCCTGTTAACAAATACAGTTAAGCTTGGTTGCCTGTTAACGAATACAGTTAATGTTTGTTGCCTGTTAACAAATATTGTTAATGTTTGTTGCCTGTTAACAAATATTGTTAATGTTTGTTGCCTGTTAACAAATACAGTTAATGTTTGTTGCCTGTTAACAAATACAGTTAATGTTTGTTGCCTGTTAACAAATACAGTTAATGTTTGTTGTTAATATTGCCTTTTTATAATGTTTGTCAATTAAGAACTACTATTAATGCTTGTTCTCTGTTAACAGCTATTGTTAATGTTTGTTGCATATTAACTACTACTGTTAATTTTCGTTGCTTGTTAACAAATACTGTTAATGATCGTTGCCTGTTAACACAGTTTTAATGTTCGTTGTCTGTTAACGTCTACTGTTAATGCTGGTTGTCTGTTAAATACAGTTAATGTTTGTTGTCTGTTAACCAATACAGTTAATGTTTTCCCTGACTGTTAATGTTTGTTGCCCGTTAACAAATACAATCAATGTAACTAACAGTTTTCGTAAAAATTACTTTTTGTAATGGAGGAAAGATTTCATAGTCACCCTGTACAGGGCTAGGGACTCGTACAGGGTGTCCCCCGTTTTCACGGGGAACATTCATACGTTTCTGGATGTATGAATACTGGCTACTTTTACGTGGGACATTGTGTACATAACCAACTGTATTTTAAATTACATGTATATAGAATTTTACAACTAGGCAATTTTTAAACTAATAAATTACAAAAACAGTGAGCAAATTAAACCTGGTTTAATCGTCGTTTACACTAATTGGAAATTTTTTTGCAACCTTGGAGTAATTTTCCAAGCTGACCTTTAGGCGTCAACGCGCATGCGCACGCCTTTATACAGTGGTGCAATTACGATATACACGTAAATAATTGATGCGTTATCTCGCCACTATCGTTATTACGGTTTTGGGAATTTTATTCCCAAGCACAACAACCGTGTTTATCACCGTTAATTGCGTGATAAATCGTCGCCATTCAACGCTGATCTTTGACCAAACGCCTAATTAAGTTGCTTCATTAGAAAACATTTTAATCTTGGAATAAAATGACGATAAACGAAGATGGCGCTGGGTTACCTTCCCTTCAATGACCGTTTGGGGATGACCTTAATCATCCATGGGGTACAAATTTGCCCAAATTATTCCCAAAATGACCCTAAAGGTCTCGGTCATTTCTTGAGTAACTCGTTTGTTTATCCTGAAATTGTGACGAAATGCGTTGGCTCCATTTGGGGAAGCCATCTTGAATTTGTAAATTTTGGGATACAAGCGTGAGAAAATAAACCTTTCTAGTAAACTTGTGTATGATAAACCCTGCTTAAACTAATATCCTTGAGACCAGTGTTGAATATTAGTTTATAGAGGTTATTAGTTTAAACAGATTGCTTCATTAGTTTAAAAATTACATACTTGTAAAATGCCATATTATTTCAAATGCAGTTAATTATGTACAGGGTGTCCCACGTAAAACTAGCCAGTATCCACACACCAGAAACGTATGAAGGCAACAATCAAGGGGGTCACCCTGTACGAGTTCCTAGCCCTGTACAGGGTGACTATGAAGTCCTTTTTTCATTACAAAAATTAATTTTTAAAAAACCGTTAGTCACATGAAGCAAATTATCGAGGAAGGAAGAATTCATAAACTTGTCTATTTCTTGTATAGGGACACCCTGTGCAACTACCTATCGATGTACACGGTGACCATGAAGTCCTGCACTTATTTAAACCAAATTTTGGAGGACGTCTTAGCATTGAATGTAACTTGATGGTTACCCTGTATTTGAAATCAATATTTCTGTTTCTTCAAATTTATGTTACAAATGTGTACAATTCTATGGCGGGCCCTTTTCCCAAACATCAATCAGTTGCAAATTGTCATTACATTTTTTTTGGCATGAAACTGTCATTAAATTTACTGTAACAAAAGCAGTTTTTTTAAAGTAAATTTTTGTAATGACGTTGTAACTTTATGGTGACCCTGTATATAAAATATATCAGTTTGTGCAAATTTATGTTTCAAATGTGCACAATTCCTTGGGGGGTACTTTACTCAAACCCCAAACAGTTGCAAACTGTCATTAAATTGTTTATCCTCGCAACCTTTCCACATTACAACGAATTTAATCCAAAAAAAAATAATTTCTGCTTCTTAAATCCAAGCTTTTATGACGGACTAATATAATTTTATAAATTTCACGTCGTGTTTCTATCTGGCGTTAAATTAGCTTAGCAAATGTTGGAACTATCTGCAGTAAAACATAATATATATTTTTTTGAGAAAAGCAATTAATTCTCATTTCCATAATTGCTAAACCCACCAAAACATGCCAATGTGCCAAGTATAATTTCGTAGCTGCTTTATTTTCTCACGTACATAATTTTATTATCTAGAGTGTATACTTTAACTGCCTCGCAATTTTTTTTAAAGTAAAACTTTTCGTTGTTGGAAACAAAAACAATATTCCTTAATTGCAGAGGAGATTAAGTGTAAAAGGATTTTAACTGGCATGAAATGTCATGGACAAATTTAATCGAAAATTTATTCCTTACCCTGAATATGATCATCTTAGACTTTTACAATTTTTTTAGATTATACGTTACCTTACGTAATTTTCAATAACTAATTATCAATAACTGTTAAAAAAGTGTAAAAAAAGTGTTAAATAACTGTTAAAAAAGTGTACAATTTTCATCTACAGGGTGAAGAAAAAATTTAAAACTTATCTATATTGCTAATCACGAACAAGGTGAGGTAAAGTAAAAAAACTAGCAAAAAGTCTAAAAGTCTGTTAAAGTCTAAAAACGTCCGTTAGCTCGTAAATGTTAAAGTCTGTTATACAGGGTGAGGTTAAATCTAAAACTAGTTGAAAAAGAGCACAAAATGCTTCATATTTCATCTGTTAATGATCATAACTACATACAGGTTGAGGGTAAAAGTCTAAAGCTAGTATTATAAATTATAATAAGTTAAAACTGTCATTTGTTAATGATCATTTATACGGTGAGGGCAAATGTCTAAAACTAGTAATATAAAGTCTAATAAGTCTAAAACTCATCTGTTAATGGTCATATACAGGGTGAGTGAAACGTATACAACTGTCAATTGTTGATAATCTTACACAGGGTGAGGTAAAGTCGGATCGTCCCAAAACGATTTAAAATGTCTGTTAATGGTAATATACAGGTATCATTCTTGTATAGCAGGCAAGTAGAGTAGAAATATTCAGATATTACGCATACATTCGTGGCAGGGACTATACCGAAGTTACTACTTTTTTTGGAAATTTGCATTGGGAAGGCAATCGCCCTTCTTGCATTGTTAGAGACTGTATTACATGTTCAAAACTCTTGCGGTCATCAGCCCCAGTGCATCGAGATTAATACTTTAATTAGTGTTTTCGTTTGACATTTTCGTCTCATCGTTCGCCACGCCATCTCTCCAAGGATTAAAATTTAAACGTTGTGACATGTTGTTGTTTACCCTCGTGGGGTCCCTGGGCGCGCCTTAATTAATTTCGTCATTTATAGCAGGCGAACACGTGTTATTTAGATTTGAAATTACTGAGTTTAAACATAAGAGGGTCGTGCGTGGAGTTTAATTATTCATGGCTGTGAAACGTGACAATTCCAGTGACCGATGAGATACACACGAATGGTCAATTAGAGTGGTTAATTGTCGATAGGACTTATTTTAACGACCAATCGATAAGAGCAACATGGGGAAACAATGATACAAAAGTAATACAAAAGGTCCAAATGGGATGAATTTGGCATGTTTCGAAACATAAATCGAACATCTGTTGGTGTTGATTTAAGGAACGGTCACTCACTGGTCAATACACAATTTGACACCAAGAGTGACAATCTGTGTCATGAGCAATCATGATTTCACAGTTTTGTTTTGATGGCAAATTGGTTTCAACTGTTAGCATATTGACCACTGCAAATAAGGTTAATGCTCGCAGTTTGCATACAACTAAAACCAAGATTGCAATTAGCTGATTGTAATCAAATAAAATTTAGTATATAGAAGTTTACAAAAATACATAAACTCTATAAGTATATATAAAGTTCAATAAAAGAAACTTGTTTTACGAGCCGTTTAAAAATATGTTTAAATTGTAGTGCTGTAGTTTTTCAAGACATTTTCAAAACAAACCAATTCACATATGACAAGGCCTCTTTTGTTTTTCAAACGAAATTATTAAATAAATACACAGATTATTCAAAAAATATGTTTCTTGCCAAAGAAAATTAATGTGTTGTAACTAATGTTTTTGAATTTCCACTGAATTAGTTGGTGTCTTAGGCAGCTATTTTAAAAAAAGTTTGAACTGTCCCTCTGTTGTTTTTTTTCAAGATTTTCCAAAACAAATAAATACAAAGTCGCTTTCTTAACAAAGAAAATTAATACAGAGTAATTAATATTTTTAAATTTGCACTAAAATAATTCGTTGCTCAGCAGTAATTTCTTGATGCATAAATTTTCCCTCTTCGATTTTCGAGCAAATAAATGAATAAATAATAAACAAAGAAAATTAATACAGAGTAATTAATATATTTAAATTTGCACTGAAATAATTCGTTGCTCAGCAGTAATTTCTTGATGCATAAATTTTCCCTCTTCTATTTTCGAGCAAATAAATGAATAAATAATAAACAAATAAATAACAGACATCATTCAAAAAGTGATTTTCCTACCAAAGTAAACTCGTACGACGAAGTTAGTTTCTAAATTTGCACTAAAATAGGTCGTTGCTTAGGCAAAAAAACACCTCATTTACCCCTTTTTGCGTTTTTGAAATTTTTCAAAACTTATTTTTTAATTTATCCCACTTTTTACGATTATTTTATCAATATCGCATTTTATCTTATTTTATTTTTTTATTTATACTTCTTTATTGTGTTTTTTATTATATTTTTGATTCATTTTATTTATTTATTATTTTTATCCTTCATTTTGATTTTTTATTAATTTATCCTACATTTTGATTTTTTATTATATCAGTTAATTCATCTATTTTACATATATGTATATCGGTTGTTTTACTTTACCTTTTTAATTAATCTCAATTGTGATTTTGATCATATTTGTATTTCATTGTTTTGTTCATTTATCCCACTTGTTTGTGTTTTTTACCTTATTTTCCATTTGTTTTTTTGATCATATTTCAATTTTATTTTATTTTTTTATCATATTTTCCTTTCATTTTTTTAAATACATCTTTCTTTTCGTGTTTTGAGCCTAATCCAACCCACCCCACCTTAAACTATTCCAAACACGCAAATTTCATCAGCTGCCCCCAACCGTCAGGCATTCCATGCCAGCATGCGCGCTCTTAGGAAAAGCTCACCATTTCTTTGCGTCTATGACGGATCAGGGCACATTCCGTAGTTCATCCCCGAGCTTCGTCAGTGTGTTCAGCTCCCCCTAGCCGCTATTGGAGCGGGTGCATTTTAATGATAAATGCTTCAGGTTAGCCTCAATTACTTCCTTACAGTGATTTTTTGATGTAGTGTAGCGCCGAACATCCTCGCCAATTTAGTGGGAGAAGGAAAAGCCAATGATGGGGAAGGCATGTTGGGGGGACGGGGGATCGGATCCGGAGGATTTCCCCCCAGGTAAATTGAATAAAGCAGTTTTGAGCTCGTGGCGTCTACGGCACATTGAACAACGTCATCCTGCCAGCTTTTACGAATCATCGGTGTCAAGAGTAATCACCGAAAGGGCCACCAGAAAGGGCCCATTGTTGCAACGTCTTTTGGCGCGCAAATTAACGCATCAATCTAGCTCATTAACCAGTTTAGCGTGAGGGGGGACCGGGGGACCAAGGGGAACCAGGAGGGGACTTAGACGAATTAACGAGGCCATCGATGGATTTTCCTCCATGGCACACAACGAATGGGCACAGGCTAGAAAAACAGGCACTCATGAGTCAAACACACATTGCTCTAGCTGCCAAGACACTACTTCGGTATAATCCCTGCTCAGAACTGACAAATTTCACGTTTGAAGGGTGCCAAACCATGCCGTTATGACTAGAAGTCAAATTTGCAGACAGTGTAAGAATTGAACAGTTTAGTGAGGAGTATAACAAAAGTCATCTCTGGACCACTTTTACTGAATCAAGTTTAAAACTAGAGTAAATTAAGAGGACATGAACAACAGGCTATCTGTCTTTAAAATATATATCATGGTTCATACCAAAGTTTGCAACTCAATTTTCCTGACTTTCCCTGAATTTTCCTAACCCAATCTGATTAATTTCCCTGATTTATCAAAACAAATGTCACATGTAATTAAAGTTAACATTATCTGCAACCCTTCAATTAACTATATTTTTTTGTATTTTTCCATGAGGATGACTAGCCAAATCTTCAATTGAATTTCCCTGATTTTTCCAGGTTTTCCAGGCATTTTTTGGAAAATGTCCTGACAATTTCAAGAAACAATTTTTACAGATTTGATACGAGCAAATATACCATATGGCGAAAATTAAGAAATTGTAGATCTGATCACGAAATGATGGAATTAGCCCGTAAATTCGTAAGAAATAATAATGTTAATAATTAAGAGACTGCCATGAAATTGTGTATTAATATAAATAACGATGCGAACACTATAGGTTGAAATCACTAGATCTCAAACACTGCATTTTTTGAGGACTTCTTTGAAAAATTTTAAAAATTCTTCATAATGACGGAAACGCCGTAGGCGAAATTGTTTTTAACAAATATAATGCGTTTTAGGTGAATTTTCAATAAGAAAAATTAATGATAATGAAATAAACCTTTCCATCATGTCCAATTCACCAAATAAAATGTATTGAATTGCTACATTTGTTGTATATTTTTTTAAATTTGCATTCTAGTGATTTTTGGATTTTTGGTTTTAGTGATTTTGTAGCCACATATTTATAATATAATAAGAATATATTTTTCATAATATATTATGGAAAATTTAGTCTTAGTTCAAATATGAAAAATTATTCTTAATATAATATGAACACACATGTCTTCGTTATATATTATTGACAATATATTAAGAATATACATATCAGTATATTTATAATATATTATCAACATATTATTTTTCCATATCGGTTGGCCTGTTAGATTATATATGTATTTTTATGTTTGGGAATTGAGCATTTAATTTTCAATTGCAAACATACATGTTCATGTACAGGTATTATCCCAGTTTCCAACAAAGAATTTTTGGTTTTTAAACATTGCGAGTACATTTGTTTCAACACTTGATTCGGATTGTATCTATAAACAGATTGGAATTGCATATCATTATTTTTACATATCACTAGAATAACCAATGCTGAGATTTGAAGACCTAATGCATTGTTTCCAACTGTTAAGTCATGTTTTCGCAAACGTATTTAATGTAAAGACTCCATTTTCGAGCCCCTTCATCAAGAAGCTCCGCAAACATTTCTCGAAGATTGGCAATGGGTAAAAAAAAACTGTAGCTAAAAATACACGTAATAATAACTGGCTTGTCTGGAGCACCTTTTCTTGATTGCTCCCTGAGTTTGACAACAGT
This sequence comes from Kryphioiulus occultus, assembly GCA_034687865.1. NCBI lineage: Eukaryota > Metazoa > Arthropoda > Diplopoda > Julida > Julidae > Kryphioiulus > Kryphioiulus occultus. The sequence goes on from JAQGAF010000203.1 coordinate 36,419, forward strand.
TGTAACCCTATCGAGCAGTTGCCTCTGGGATTTGAGAAAAAGAGAAGGAGAATTGAGAGCTAGAGAGGAAAAAAATAACTCAATCAATAAACCACCGTTAAAATTCAAGTTAAGCTCTGGCGAAAAAACGAGGCAGTTTACTTTCTGCGAAACTAGATTAAGTGTTGGCAACCTTATTTCGCAGCTGTCCATCGCCAGGCAGACGCATTTATTCCAGTTCATATATGTAGACGCAATAGAGCGATCTATTTGTTTCAACAGCACACACAATGCTATTGACGTGGCTGCTGAGAAGGAAATTACTTTTTTTTTCTCATTTCTCAATTCTAAAACGAAACTGCTGCTTTTCAGCGTGTGAACAGAGCTATGGCTCTGATGGAAGACTAGTTGTCGATATTTTCTGGTAGCAAATTACTGCTAATATTACTCAGGAAGTGTAAGAACTAGAAGAATGGAGAGTAAAACTTGATTACAACCCAACCTAATTCAAACTATTTCTTCGGATGAACTATTTCTTCTGTATGAAGAAAGTTAGCAAACCCAATTGGGTTACCAAGGTACATGTAGGTTTCTGGTTTTACGACACGTGAAATGTACATGTAAGCAAACATGTTTTTTATCATAATACCTTGTACGTGCCTTCCTTCACCTGCAATAGTGTGGTTGAGGTGATTGGGGACATAAACTTACCTAAAAACGCATTTTTATTTAGCTGCCCCTTACACCCAGGCAATCATTGCCAGCCTGGGAGACAATGGGAGAAACCTGATTTCTCATTGTGCCTATGGCAGAGCAGGGCACATTCTGACACATTCTGAGGCAAGTCAAATCTCGTTTAGATTTCGGCAATAAATATTGTCCCTTTTTCATTGTATACACGTTATTCATGATGGTATCCGGAATGTTTTTCGCCAACAATTGTGCGCATACAGTTGATCGCATAAGTTACGTTATGTAGTTAGGTATAGGTTAGGTTAGGTTAGGATAGGTTAGGTTAAGCAAGCAATTGACTTATGCGAACAACTTTACGTGAACCTTTCATGACAGTTGTGCTGGCTTATTTGTTCGCAGACAGTTGACAACATAAGTTATGTATATGTTAGGTTAAATATAGGTTAGTTTAGGTGTAGATTAGGTTAGGATAGATTAGGTTACGATAGGTTAGGTTAGATGTGGATTAGGTTAAAATATGTTAGGTTAGATGTGGATTAGGTTAAGATAAGATAGGTTAGGTTAGGTGTAGGTGTAGGTGTAGGTTAGGTGTAGGTTTAGGTTAGGTGTAGATTAGGTTAGGATTGGTTAGATTAGGTTTAGCAAATAATTGACTTATGCGATCAACTGTCAACCGAACAACTTTGTCTAACTAATTTTTTAGCTACAATAAATAAATTGTTATGTGGCTTCATACACCTGGCAGTTTATGCGCTCGATTGTGTCTGGACAGTTTGAAATGAAAGTCAAATCTCCACAAACCAGTGTGAGAGCTGTTAGGAGAAGCACATCTTCGCACAGCGTATATGACGGAGCATGGCAGTGGCAGGGCATATACCGTAGTAAACCCAATTTTTGCTCTCTGCTGCCGATACGACACAGATGTGTTTGATACACTTCCCATTGGGTGATTACAAGGTTTTCCTGTTGAAGACGAACATTTTAACATTTTACTGCCGGTAACATGGGTGCGACGCCGGGTTCGCTGAAAGTTCGTGCAGGGACACTTAAGAGTAACTTAAATTCGCGTTAATAAGGTTATAATTGCCATTCCGTGTTTCAATAGGCTGGCTCGCTCGTAAATACCGAATTAAGTGCCTTTTTGGCAACGTATGCTCCTCACATTGAAACTCATGCAAAAATCCTCTTTTTTTCCTTTTTCAAAATGCGAGCAGATAGTCAGCTGTTGCCAGAATTTAATGGCTCGTTTCTGCCACAAATTACCGAAATTCATGGACTTACAAATGTTGCTGAGAAAACGCGTTAAGTTTGACAAAAATGCTGGGCTTAATGAACGCCAGCCTGGTCGTGTTTACATCGCAAAACGTGAAATGTGAAATTGAAATATGAAAAATTGGGACGACATGTGCTCGTAATGGGATTTCATCGAAATCATTTAGCTGAGAGTTGGATATGGTGGAACGTTTTGGGCGATGTATTGTCGCAGTTGTTAAACAGGGGGGATCAGGGGGAGGGGTTTGGCCCACATGTAATGGTAATGCATTTAGAAATGCATTAAAAACATGCATTGGAAAATACATTTTAAAATGTTTATAGATTGAGACAAATTTAGTTTCAAACAATGCTGACAAATACATTTGAAAATACATTTCCGAATGCATTTTTAAATGCGTTTTAAGCAGGTTTTAATGCATAATGGAACGCATATTGCAATGTACACTGTATTATGTGTATTGGAGACTGTGTTGAGTAATGCAAAGTGTAACGTATTCTGTTTGTATAGAAGAATGCATTTTAAAATTTATATTCCATGCTTCGTAAAATGTCAAAAGCATCGCTATATTTCATAATTTCAAGGTTTAAAAAATCCCAATTCTGAATTTTAAAAACATCTAATATATTCAATAAACACATTTGAACTGTTTATTTAATAAAGTTTAAAATTCAAAAATACATCAATTTCATTCAATTTAATGCAGCACACAACTTTTGCAAGTATGTAGTTTCAAATGAATTGTGAAATACACAAGTTTATATATTTTATAATACATTGTAAAGTGCATTAGTGAAATGCACTTTTGTTTACATTACCTAATGTATTTCGTTTTTGGATAAAAACGACCAATGCATTTGCAATACATTTTTCAATTCGTAATGCATTTGAAATGCATTTCCTTTCCATGTGGGGGTAACCAACTGCTAAAGTCCTTTTCAGAAAGTATTTTTTGATTACTGTGTAAAATGTGCAATATTTGGAGCGATATTTGAGAAAGCTGAGCCCTGAGATTCAAGTTTCACTATCCTGAAAACAGGCTGAGTGCCAGCTCTCAGATGAAATGGGATGTTTTCACTACTAGGTTCGTGTTTCACGTCGCTGTCAAATGCAAAAAAATCGAAGTTGTTTTATTTGTGCTTTTTATGTGCGTGGGTTTTGCTACTGTGATTCGAAAAGGGGGCGTTCAATAATTACGTTATCATCTTAGTCAATACTCAAGTTCAACATTGTAGGTTATCTTGTGTGTTATTATATTAGAGGATGCTCAAGTATTCTGTGATCATCTTAAGGAACGCTCAAATATAATTGCATCATCTTAAGGGACTTCGTGCATTATGTCATCATCTTAAGGGGCGTACAGGTATTAAGCCATCATGCTAGGGGCGGCGTTCAAGTATTATGTCATCACCTTAGCGGATACTCAGGAATTATGTCAGCATCTTGGTGGACGTTCAGGTATTATAACATCATTTTAATTTACATCCAAGTACCGTATTTTGTCATCATTATAAGGAACGTTTAAATATTATGTAATCATTTTAGGGTACATTCAATAATTATGGTATCATCTTAGAGGACGTTCAAGTATTATGTCATAATCTTAAGTGGACGTTCAAGTATTATGTCATCATATCAGAGCCGTTCGAGTATTACGTCATCACCTCAAGATACATTCAAGTATTAAGTCATCATATCAGGGGCGTTCAAGTATTACATCATCACCTCGAGATACATTCAAGTATTATGTCATCACCTGAGGATATGTTTAAATAATATTAGCATCTAAGTGGACGTTCAAGTGAACGTTTATGTATTACGTAATCATCTCAGGGGGCGTTCACATATTACGTCATCATCTCAAGAGTCATCATCTCAAGAGTCATCATCTCAAGAGTCATCATCTTTTGGGGAAGTTCAAATATTATGTCATCATCAATGGGAATGCTCATGTATTATATCATCTTAATGGACGTTCAAGTATTATGCCACATTGAAGGTGACGTTCAAGTATTACGTCATTAGCTTAGGGGACGTTCAAGTATGATGTCAGCAGTTCAATTCAATATTCATATTCAATTCATTATGTAAGTGAACGTTCAAGTATTATGTCATCAGCTTAGGGGACGTTCGAGTATGATGTCAGCAGTTCAATGCAATATTCATATTCAATTCATTCATCATCTAAGTGAACGTTCAAGTATTAAGTCATCATCTCAAGGGACGTTCCGGTATTATGTCATAATGACATAATGACATAATACCTGAGGACACGGGTTAATAATATAATCTTTGGGGACGTTCAAGAATTACATTTACCGTAGGGTACGATGAAGTATTACATGTATATCATCCTAGATGACTTGTAAGTGGCATAAGTAGGAAGTTTTTGGAGCACCATGTTTAAGTCACTGATAGCTAGTCTACATATTACAGATCTCATAAACGCTAGCAACTGATATGCAATCGTAGTTAAACAGAAAGTAAGTCAGTCTTACCTCAGCTGGAAACGCATAATTATTAATCCTATGCTCGGATCCTTCATTATCGGTTTCCCCATAATGTAGATGAATTTCTCTGAATTGATATTTATAAGAAAGCGGACCCTCGCTGATATTTACATGTTGCCTCGTCAGTTTGTCAACGCTTAACACGAGGCTTTTACCGGTGTTGGTAATATTTCCACTAACCTGAAAATACAAAAAAAAACCAGTTTTAATCAGTGAACACGTTTAGACTAACTCAATAAATAATGAAAACGAGATAAATTTTCGTGACTAAAGGAATACGTTAAAGGTTTATAAGTCGAAATTCGATAAATACAATTCCCAGTTCGTAGCGATCAGATTATGGTAACTGCACCAGATAAAAAAAAACACGTAAAAAACACTCAAAAAGGATTTTGCGAAGAGGAAAGAGCTACTTAAGTCGCATCCCAAGGCTGGGCTTTTATCGAAAACTTTAATCCTAATACTTTTCGTGTTTTACTATAAATCTTCGTGTCTGGAAGCGAACAAGCTGGATGTTTTTGTCGAAGACATTCATGAAAACAAGGAAGATTTTAATATTTCAGTTGACATTTTGGGAATAAATTATTCATGTGCAAATTCGATTAATTCTGCACTACCAATAATCAGAAATCTAAGCCTCAATTTTTGTTAAAATATGGTAAATACGTATTTACCATATTTTAACATTGTCAATTTTTTTTGGTAAATAAATTTCAATTTTCAATACGAAGTGTTGATCTCGATTCGACAGAAATGTTAAACTGGATAAAAAAAATAATAAAAAAAATCTAAAGCTTCTTGACAATTTTCGTTCGTCTGTTTTGTTTTTTGTACAGTGTTCCCCCAAAGATTAATTTTCAACTTCCCGACTTTTCCGTGTTTCAAAAACAAATTTCCTTGACCATCAAATGCAAAAATATGACTTAACCAATGTGAGCTAGATAAATAGGAGATAGAACACCCATTTTCATAAGAATACAATAAATTTAATTATTTTTTTGAAAATTTACAACTTCACTATTAATTTTTTTCTCATAATTAATTGTCACCTCTTAATGTTTGTGTTAATCAATACATGTAACTAATTCTTCATATAGTTCTCCTCCAACGAAGAAATGTTCAACTTCCCTGACTTTTACAGGTTTTAAAGCAAGTTCCCCTGATTTTAAAACAAATTTCCCTGACTACCCTGACCACTAAAAACTCAAAGATATGGTATAAGCTATGCCATAATTCGAAAAGACATGACATAACCAATGCCCTTTGTGTTCATTGCTTTTTTACATAAACATTTAAATCAGGAATCAGAAAATTTAGTTTTTTTTTAAATGCAAGATTTCATAATTTATGTATGTTGCAAAATATGTCATAACCAATGTCATAAACAGGAGATGGAACACATTTTCACGAGGAAACAGCAAATTCAGATTACTTTTCTTAATTTGTCAATTTTACTATTATAGTCATCCACAGGATTGCTTATCATTTCTTGATTTTTTTTGATTTGTGTTCACTGCTTTTTTACACAAACATTTCCATCAGGAAACAGTGAACTTAGAAACACAAATTTCCATAAGGAAACCGCAAATTTAGATTAGTTTTTCATAAATTAACGATTTAATTATTTATTTATTCCGTAAAATATGACATAACCAATGTCATAAACATGAGAAATTTTGAATAGAATACATTTGGCAATTTCATTATTAATTTCATCCATAGAATTGCTCGTAATTTCTTGATTTTTCGTCAATAACTATCTACGTGAAATGTATTATCGATTCTTTGTGTTTCTCTGACTTGGATCATTTCATACGTCATACAACATCGAAAGCAAACTCAAACTAGCGACTCCTTGTACAAAATAAAGCTGCAATTAATTATGCACTATTGCTTACATTTCCATTATCGGATTTATTTTAATGCAATTTCGTGATAGATTTTCGCTTTCACGCAAATTTACTTCAGCATCTTCAACGTGAGCTTAAAGAGGATTGGGTCAGCTGATAATTGCTTGAAAATCTGACGACACTGGGTGGTCATATGGTCAACTGGTCATTCCCAGTCCACCATATGCAGTTATGGTCACCATATAAAATGATCTCTTAAATTTCTCTTTTCTGTAAACATCCTTAGGACCTCAAGTGCATCATCCCCCATCGAAACAACCTATTTTTAGGATGTTGAACTGAGTGTTGCAATTTGTCGATCTCATTTGCCGAGGTCTCAACTTTTATTTCCGATCAAACTGATTGCTGTTTCTCGATGTCCACCCAATAACGTCCAACTGTGTTTTGACTGTTTTCCTCGGGGTTACCAAAGATGGTCAGAGAAGGTCATTTCGTTCTATCTTCACTACTTTATCAATAAAATCCACGATGGTCAACCTCCCTTGGACTGGGCAAGTGGATGGACAGTCAGTGCCCATCAACGAGGGGTGGCCATGGAGAGAAATTTGATGTTTCCATGAAAACTTGATTTCAGACATCAGTATACTGAATGGCGAATGGTGTCAATAGTCTACAGTTTGTAGCAGAACTACATCGTTTCACGACTGCAACACAGTACACACTGTATAAACATGCTTACATGGCCATGATATTATCACAGGAAATAACCATGTCACGCATTTTTTCACATCCAAGAATTTGATAGTTTAAATTTTTTCACATGAAATTGGTTTTTTTTTCGCATTTTTTCACCTGAAAATAATTTTTTTTCACATTTCTTCACATGAAAATATCTGGTTTTTCCACATTTTTTCACATGAAAATATTCATATTTTTTTCACATTTTTTCACGTTAAAATATCTGATCTTTTCACATTTTTTACCCAATATTTGTGAAAAAAACTAGCTAATTCAAGTGCTGTAACAGTGCATCTCAAATTACAGGACGCGACCCACCTACAATATTTAGAACACCATAGGTATTATTTTTCACAAAACTAGATCTCAAATAGTGGATTTCAGCTTGCTGTTCTAAAAAAATTGTATGGCGTAAAATTTAATACATGTATACTGTAAATCACTGTAAATCAACAATGCACACGTAGAACATGAAAGTGCATAAACATTAACCATAATATCTGAACTTAGGTGACCTTAAGAGAAAATCCACAAACATGCTTTGATATGACTTTAAAGGAAACCACGTTAATTTCCTAAATCGCATTTTGAAAGTATCCTTATGGCACTTTGAGGCGGAGCACATAACAGCTCATGTGTTCTGGTGGTTTATTTTTGTCCATTTTTTATCATTAAAACATTATGCCCAAAATAAATTTTAATTGTTTTTGATCACCTTTTTAGAGCATTCTTTAGAGTGATCTTTATTTGTTGCAAGGATTGTGACCTAAAATCCCATACTTAGAACATATTGGGAACTCACTTCAAGTGCATGAGGTCATTTAACAGATCACATAACATGCTTTGATATGATCTATATTTGTGGCAAATTGCGATTTAAAAATGCATGCTTTTAGTGTCCTTAAGGTGACTTTTCGAATGACAGTGTATTAATGTTTAAGAGAACGACGTAGGCTATTTTTTTCAATTCAAAGTGTTAGGTCCTATTGATTTATTGAATTTCCCTGATGTTTTAAAATTAATTCCATTCGCTGACTTATCCCATACCTTTCCAAGCATTTCCAGTTTCCATGACAATTCCAGGTTATCCAGGGACCCTGTCATTTCTACAGAAGCAATGGTGACTGAATAGTACGCTATCCCTTGACGTATGTTAACTGACAACTAGCTAATGTAGTTCCAGTAGAATGGGGAATTGTCTTATAAACAAGGTGTTTCTCAAATACATGTAATCTCTGAAAGTAGGTTTCTCACTAGATGTAAACTTTTGATATGTCCGAGCAAATAGTAATAAAAACCCAACAAAAGGGGGACAATCGTTTCTATTTTTATTTGCGTTTTAATTGATGCCATAAATGATTTGATGGGTAAACCCTCAAGTTGGTTCATGGAAAACCAATCAAAATTTCCAAGTACCCTCCTCGAAAAGGCACCCCATAAATGGAGGTCCTATAATAAAAACATCATCACAATCTTACGAAATTGTCCTTTGTCATTTCAGCTGATTCACATTTGCTGTTTCAACTTCTTAGATTAATCTTATTTAGTCCACTTTTTAACATATCTGTTCAATAGCTCTGAGGCGTTAATTTAATTAATTTTAAACTTGGGTAATTTGGCTCATAAATTTCGTACACGTGTATTTTATGAGCAAAAATGCAAATTTCATATCTGGTGATGACACCCGTTTATGGTCCAAAACACCAGTTTCTTATGCTTACGATATTGGTTTTCGATATCTCATCAAATAATTAATATGTTCCTTAATTAACTTCTAATTTTTTCAAGTTTCTCTTTGAAAAACAATAACATCTGCTCACTTAATTTCGTGCATCTTGTAGACCCTTCAAAACCATCTGCTTGCCCTTATGCGAGTATACATGTAAAATTCAACTACCAAAATGTATTTCATATTAATCCAAAATAGTCAAAATTCCCATTTTTTGCATTAATAACAACTTCAATTGCAGGCAACCCAACAATTCATTGAAAATGGCAGAATCTTGCGCAGAAATCAGCTAGAAACTAATTATCGAAAAGATAAATTTCACTTTTCTGCTGTAAAATCATCTTTATCATTTCCTTGGCATTATGATTACTATTTTCGCAGACTGTAATTAAGCCACTTGGAGCAACGCACTAATGGACGTCAGTAATTTATTGATATGTAAGAAATACTTTTACGTACTGAACACAAACCTCCAAGTGGGAAAATATATTTTCCGAATTTATCAAACTGCATATTTACCATCTATCATACTGCATGTATAAAAGAGCCATTTATAAGCAGTTAGGCATAGGCTTTCTTTATAAATCTTATATTTGTTTCGAGTGTCTGGGGAATATCAATTAAGATTGATGAAGTATTCTACTAAAACGAATTAATTATAACACTGCTTGCATGCACAAGAGCTTGCAACTAATGACATTAAACTTATGGGAAATACATTCAAATTTAGTGCAATGTGAATGAATGAAACTAGTCTCAAAATCCTACAAGTGTTCACAAAAATTAACACTGTTTAATTCGGCAGTATGTAATTCGTAAAAGCATCATGTATAATTCATGTATGATGATACTACGATGTATATTGATGATCAGAAATTAAACATTTTTTGCTGGACTACATGTATGAGCTGTAGTCTACATGTAAATGTTTAGGTCAAACAAGACATGTTTCAAGAAATAAAAATGAGCTGGATTTAAATATGCTTTTAACACGTCTCATTTTCCAGAAATTTTGAAAATGTTCACAATGAAATAATCACCATATTTATTTTATTAAAGTAAAGTTAAAAATGTTTTTATCTTATTTAAATTCGCGTGTTGTTATTTAGTTATCAATATTTAAATACTGATGAATAGCGTTAAAATAAATAGTTGACAAAGTGTGATTAACTTTATAAATGTAGATATTTTATATGTTTTACATACATGTGTAAATGCATTTTAACAAATAATTTTCATACTTTACAAGTTCCACAATTACTGTAAAAATATGCTATTTTAATTAACCCAATTATCGTCTACCAAAAAAAAACTATGTAGATTAACTAGCCCATAGTAAAACAAACTAATATTCAGGGGAAAAAATTTCACCATGCAAAAATAGGTTCTGGTATTGATGTTTGAAAATATTTCAAATATGTATTCACGAATTACATCTAATTCCAAACTGAGATTTATTTAAGTAAGACCTTACAGTACTTTAACTTACGAATCTCATCTTGGTCTTAATAATTTACAAGTGCTTAAAGTACTACAAAGTGTTACTAAAAAATTCCAGTTTGGTATTAGAAACATTTCATAAACACATAGTACATGTTATTGGCTTATTTTCAAATATACCTACCAGAACCTAATTTTTTTTAAAGAGGTACTATACATTTCCATAAGCTATAATGTATAAATTCAACACGAATTGTATCCTACAATTTAATTGTTTTGATAGAGAAACACAAGCCAGCTAGTAAATTTTGATAGCAACAAGGAAAAATGATAGAAAATCTAAGTAAATCTTCTGAGAAATAATTTCTTGTCAAGACGTTTTAGTGGTGAGTAATTATTTAGGAGGTATTTTAAATCCATCGCTCAGGGGAAATTTGGCTGCAAATGAGCAATGCCCACACGAATTAATCAAAAGGCGAATTTCGGTACAAAATATTAGCTGTAAGGTGTTTCTCCCAGGATTTGAAAACATCCCTCGGTCCAATATATTTAAGCTCAGTATTTTCCCAATTAGGCTAAGCGTGTTATAAATTACATTGCCATAGATCCCACAGCAACATACGCAACGGATTTATTTCCACAAAACAAAAAAAAATCCTGAAAGGATGATGGAAATTAATGGAAACTTTGCTTGAAGTTCTCAAAAATTGAACAATCTCAGCAAATAAAAAATTAGCAGTTTTTACTTTCAATGATAAATGACATTCAGTTGCAAATTCAAACCATGAATCCCACATAGAATGTACGAGCCAATGGCCTGGAAAATAATTAAAAAAATTAAAATTATAAAAAAATTAATATTCAAATTAAGAAAATTTTAACATCAAAATTATTTATTCTGGGAAACCAAATAAGGAGCACTCTAAAGAGTATTACTGTTGTTGCGGTTTTTTTCCCTATGTTTGAACAAGAAGTAAATTTAGTTCTAACCTAATACTCCGTAATAAAACACTATGTTTGTATATTTCTTTCACACAAGAACAAATACTTTTTTACTTTTTCAACATGTTTTAACAATGAACAAAACGTTTGCTCCATTGGTATTGATTAGGAAAATATAAACAAACAATGCCCTACATGGAAATTAATCAAAATAACTTTAAATCAACATTTTAATAAAATCCTATGACTATTTTTTGGACCATTTACAATACGGATAGGGGCAGCTCAACAATTAAATTACATTTTTGTTTGCCTTAGGTTAGGATAGTTTGTGCTAGATTACGTTAGGTGGCGATAAAGACAAAAAAAACACACAGAAGAAAAAAAATACAAAAATATAAGGTAAATTGCGACAGCTGGGACAGGTTATCACATAGAAAAGTAGGGTTGAAATACAGTAGATGCTGTCTAAAGAAATACTGCCTAAAGTAATATCATCTCTAAACTAATGTCAGTAATGTAAGTTGATATTCATCAATTTTTTTTATTAGTTTATATTGGTCCCACAATGTTTGTAGATTAATACAGTAAAACCTGTCTGAGCAAATACTGCCTAAAGTAAAATGCTCTCTAAACTAATATCAGCTACCGGTCCAGACGCGGGACACATGTTACTGTAAATCGAATAAACCCCCACAACCTGATATACATTGAACAAAAATGTTTCTATTGGAATACACGTACAGTATATTGGACACCAACTTTTGTAAATTAACATCGATAGAACCTGTTTTTACACACAGCATAAAGCAGATTCCTCCCACCAATATTCAGCATGTGGCCAAAGGATATTAGTTTAGACAGGCTGCACTGTATAAGTAATTTGTGAAAATTTGTAGCAGTATAACATAAGCATATGGTATTGTAGAATATCGCAAATTTTCCCCAAACCTTCTACAATGACACGATGCCCAACGATATTAGTTTAGACATATTCTACTGGATACAGTGTAGTTTTTCTCTAACCTATGAATCAAAGGTTATACCTTCTACATTGATACGATGCTCAGTGCATTGCAACCTACGCTAGCAAATCATTTAAAAGCAGATAAATCCGAGCAAAATCCGGCAGAAATTTGTCTGGAAGCTGGTTTCATTGAACGGAAATTGAGTTTCATTAGCGTGTCTGACCCTAAATCAATTTCATCGTAGGTGCAATTCACCCAGGTATTGCAGGGTCCTATCTGAAATTGATTCGTAGAGAAAGCCAGGAAAAAAGTTGTTTTCAGGCTGCGTTCGGGCCATCAACAGCAGCACCCTTCAAATGAAAACAATTATCCCACTTTCAGTATAGATTGGAAAGCAAACGGACGATTTATCACAACATAGGCAGTTTGGGTGGAGAGTTTTGTGATAAATTGGAGATTTTTTTTCCGGGGCACAATAGCCCTGCAGCGGGCAATGGCAATACTATAAAAGTGTTTTCAGTGAAAAAGAAGAAAAAGCAGAAGTAAAAAAAAATCTAACAGCATTTAATTCCATCGGTTTGACAATAAATTACACGTAGCTGGGTTGGAGATAGCATCCATCCTATCTAATACGATCTCAGATCCATACTACAAATAGCCATTCTTTCCACGAAGATTTCTATCTTCCAACCAGCCCAGCTAGAAAACCGCGTTTTAGATTATTGCCTTTTCTTTCTTGCATTTTTTTTTTACTTTTTTTCTTTCCGTTTCGACAACAGACGTATACGTGAGGAATTTAACATGAAGTTTGCATTCAATTAAGATAAGCTAGCTTCTGCTCGCTGGGATATTTCCTGGAAAATAACCATTTATCAAGAAACTAGCGAAGGTAAAAAGTCGAGACTGACTTACTGTACTTTTCATCGGAATTGAGACTCCGTGATTCAAACGTTTAGCGAAAATATAGTACCGAGAAATGCATTTATTATAAATTGAGTTTCTTGTTTTTTTAACTTTTTCTTATGGGAATTTTGAATTTAGAATTGGAATTGGCTGCGCGTGCAGATCGGCACGTGAACCGATGCTGCACGTGATCAGTGGCACGCGTTGGCGTTCCAGTGTTGCTTTTTAAGGAAAAGAACAAAATTGCGGTTGAGAGTTCTAGAATGCATGATGGGATTCTAGAATACATAATGGGGATTCCGGAATGCGCAATCGGAATTCAAGAACGCACAATGGGGATTCTAGAACGCACAATGGTGATTCTAGAACGCACAATGGGGATTCTAGAACGCACAATGGGGATTCTAGAACGCACAATGGGGATTCTAGAACGCATAATGTTGATTCTAGAATGTTGGATATCATTTTCTCGAAAGGGTTCCATTCTGCAATTTTCGGTTTTTGAAGCAAGTTACTGATAGTAAACTAACTTACGAAATAGTGCCAAAGTCAGCTAAAAGAATTCGTTGCCTGTTTAGACTGCATAATGATCAGTAGGTCTCAAACACGAATAGAAAATAGGGAAAGTCGTATTATACGGTTGCAGTATTTACAGGTACAGTATCACGGACCCCAACACTAAGCTGTTCACTTTAGCGAGCATTTCATCCATTAAATTAAGACTAGTTTTTCTCGCTACCACTTAACCTAATTCAATTGCGAAGACGTTTCTGGATCAATCAGTGCAAATTCAAATGTTATTGTCTCGGAGAAAACAACGATTTCTCGGCATCTTTCGGTCATATTCGTGTAGCTACCACCAGGCCTGCCTCACAAGTTGCATTTCCGAATCACAAGGTACAGAACATGAAACCAGCAATTTCGAAACGAATTCCACGTGGCACGTCACGAGTAATGGTGTCCTTTCGTCGCAGGGCAACGATGAGCACTCGATAATAACAACGACGCGAAGAAATCCTCGTCTTAAGTTTTTCTGGGTCTGAGATTAGGAAGGAAAGGGTAAAGGCCAGCGAGAGATGAAAACCAGAAATGGAGTTTCCAAGCTCGTAAGTCAAGTAAAAAAATATATATAAAAGCAAAAAAATAGCAATAACAGCGAATTGTGAGGAGGTAAATCAGCCATTTACCCCTCATTAAACTCGACACGACGAATCTAATGGCGACGATGAGAGCGAGATTGTTGCCTGCCAAGAAATAAGTCAAAGGGGGTCAGGGGCCACACGAATTTAACCCCTTCCTTTCTCTCCCATCGCATCTTCTCGCCACCTTTAACCCCCACCCCCCGCTTTTTAGCCCCTCTTTCAAAGCGTGTAATGGACTTCATTTATTCAATACACGCTGTCAGACACGCTTCTTTAAACACGAGCTACTCGCATCCTCCACTTTTTCAACGTTGCACAGTGTACACGAATACTCGTAGCAACCTTGCAGGTCGATCAATACATCTCCAAATTGTGGCAAACACGACCCAGTCAGACCTTTTTACAGACAGACGATTGCATCGCACGCAGCCATCATCAATACAATCGGTTGGGGCACTTTGTCACTCCAGCTAAACGCAAAGGACGCTGGGAGAAATAAGATTCACAGCGTCCCCAACATATTCCAGGTACATTTAAGTCCTCATTGCCCACATGTCATGCTAATGTATTTGAAAATGCATTATAAGACATGCACTGGAAAATGCGTTTTAAAATGCCTGTAGATTGAGACAAATTTGGTTTCAAACTGTATTGACAAATGTATTGGAAAATGCATTTCCGAATGTATTTTAAAATGTGTTCTTAAGCAGTTTGTAATGCATTATGAAATGCATACTGCCATGTATTGTGTGTGTAGGAAAATATATCGTGCAATGCGCGCTGTAATAGAAGCTAAGTTCGTGCGCATTGAAAAATATGTTGTGTAATGCATTTTACAATTTATATGCCATGCATTGTAAAATGTCAAAAGCCTCGCTATACATGTACATGTACAGTGTATTTCATCATTTTAAGGTTTAAAAAATCCCAATTCTGGATTTTAAAAAAATACAAAATATTCAATAAATAAATTTGAACTGGCAATGAAATAACGTTTAAAATTCAACTAAGTCAATTTCATTCAATTCAATGCAGCACACGTAACTTTTGTCAGTACAGTATGTAGTTCCAAATACACGTATATAGTGAAATACAGGAGTCAGTATATTTTATAATGCATTTTAAATTGCATTAGTGGAATGCATTTATGTTTACATTACCGAATGCATTTCGTGTTGCGATAAAAACGACAAATGCATTTGCATTATTATCTTGCAATTCGTAATCCATTTCTTACGTAAACGCATTTCCTTTCCATGTGGAACAATTTTTTGGTCAATAATTAGATCATCACCATTGAGTTAAAATATGTCATTTGTCATTAACTTCGCAACAATTTTGATTCACATGTGCCAAACTCGTCATTACTGATCCACACGTACATGTAATTTTAATTAAGAGTTGGACAATTTTTAGGTCAATAAATAAGTCATCATTTGGGCGATTTGACCTCTGGGTTTCACCGGTCCTTTTGATTTACGATCACGTCATAGCACGTCACACATCAGCACACTCCCCCTTAACGATAGTCTCAAGTTGTCCAGGAAACAAACGTATTCACTCATCGTTTTTCAACTTTAGAAATCAGAGCTTGTGACAAGGAATAAACGACGTTAGCAAAATGAATTTTAGCGATGAAATAAATAATGCATGCCTAGGCTCGTATATCAAATTACGTTAATTTTATTGGTTCAATACTCGTGTCTTCAACAACAAAAGAAAAATGCGGTGGAAAACTATTTCAAGCATGAAGATTTAATCAAACGAAATGCTAGCATCGAATGACACGAATCCCAATATAAACGCAAGACGGTTGCTTATAGAAACGATTAAAAAGCTTCATATTTACATAATGTGAAATATTGCTTTGGCTGATATTAATTTATTGAGGTTTCTTGCTACGGTTTGGCTTCAGTGTCTTACGTTCACCGCGAAAAAAAAAACGAAATGAGTTTTTCATTTGAAAATTACACCAGGACATATGTCGCCATATTTATAACTGTTCACGTATTCTCGGAAATCACATTTTCATTAATTTGAAACGAGAAATCGTTTCAGAAATGTGAACACATCTTGAAATTCGATGCACGAATGTGTGTGCCTCAAGGTATGTTAAACGTCTTATCAAGAACAGCAAACAGGTTTAAGAGAAAAGCACACAAATATGCTGGTAATTTCGCCGAAAAGCAATTTTCGAAAAGAAATTTTGAGCAATGCCACACTGAACATACCGATTTGAGTAGCAAACCAATTATTTTAAGTATTAAATTGTTTCAATCCAAATGCATAGAGGAGGATGAAAAATGGCATTAGTAATGGCAAGGATGTTAAAAATGATTAATCATGATGCATGAAAAATGTTGAATAGAACTTTCCTGACTTTTCCAGGTTTTCAAGACACTCTAGTCAAAAATTTCAGAAAATTTTAACAAAATATTTCAGGAAGTTTACAACAAATTTTTTACTGATTTAACGCATTTTCGCATCAAAATGAACCAAGTAATGTGATTAGCCTACCATTTCATAAATTAAACTACGTTTACATCCAAACTAACGTACATTTCTTACTTTGTCAGATTAACGTAAGCCGTACATGTAAACAGCTAGAATTAGGATTACCTACTGGAAATCATGTTTAATTGCACGACTTAGATTAACTTAAAGTCTACATTTAACCGTAGTAAAATGTAATTATTAATATATCTGCATGCTGAACTTATGCCCCAATAATATTTTTAATGTATCCAAAGCAAGTTAAATTGAATTAGAAACGTGAACACATGAAAAATGCAATATTGGGTTTTAACATGCACTAGGTGCAGATTAACATACTTCCAAGCAATACTTTTTACCAATCAAAATTGTTTCCCTGACTTTTCCACATGTCATATTATTTTCCCTGACTTTCCCACTCGTCATATTAATTCACCTTACTTTTTCCACATGTTATATTATTTTCCTTGACTTTCCCAAATGTCATTAATTTCCTTTGCTTTTACCACATGCCAGTAATTTCCCTTACTTTTATCACATGTCATTACTTTCTCTTAATTTTCCATATATCATTAATTTCTATGACTAACAAAATGTCATATTAATTCCCCTTACTTTTACCACATGTCAATACGTTCCCATAGTCATATTATTTGTTCTTGCTTTTCCACTTGTCGTATAAATTTCCCTGACTTTCTTAAATGTCATTCGATCATTCCCCTTACTCTTCCCACATGTCATTAATTTCCCTGACTTTCCCATATGCTAATAATTTTCTTTGCTTTTCCAACATGTCATTAATTTCTCCGCGTTTTCCCCGTGTCATATTAATTTCCCTGACTTTCTTAAATGTCATTCATTTCCCTTACTTTTCCCACATGTCATTAATTGATCATCCTTTTCTACGTGTCATATTAATTTCCCTGACTTTGCCAAATGTCAACAATTTCCTTTGCTTCTACCACATGTCATTAATTTCCCTACCTTTTCCACGTGTCAATAATTTCCCTTACTTTTCCCAAATGTCATTAATTTCATTGCCTTTTCCACGTGTCATACTAATTTCGCTTGCTTTTACAAAATGTTATATTAATTTTTATGACTTTTACAAAATGTCATTAATTTCCCGACTTTTTCTGACAGGGGATTAATTGAGCAATATTTTTAATATTTTCCACAAGGATGCTAGATTCACATGTTGGCCACCAGGGGCGCTTAGCGCGCATCAGCACTCAGACGTCATTAGCAGGCAATAATAAAATTAATAAAAACACTAGTAGGCAGCAAGTAAGGGTGTTGCCCCTCAAAGTACATGTACTTAACACGTCTTCTTACGTAACCTTTCCACCCAAATGTGTTTTTAGGCGCCAGACTCGTTTTAATTAATCTTCGTAGAGGGGATTACACGAGCGAAAGGGGATTAAAACATTCCGACGAATTGAATTAAGGCAATTTACGAGCTTATTTTATTAATCGTTAAAATTATCGTTTTTGTTTTTACTCGATGTCTGATTTTATTACATTAACACCAATTAAGGAGACGCAAAACAACCATTAACACATCGTCATTTCTAGACTGAGGAAAAACGCCCGTTAAGATTGCATTGCATTTCTGTTAGTCATTTCAGATGTCGACAAAACAAAGCCATTTCCACCCTAGCAAAGTCTACTTTAGTTATTTTTAGCATGGTCCTTGGATATACTACGAGATATGCCCTGTACCGCAATAACCGCAATGAGTAAGTGGGCTTCTCCTAGCAGCTCACAGGCTAACAGGGGTTGCCTGGCAGTTAAGGGCAGGTAAATAAAAACACGTTTTTAGAACAGTTTAGTTTCCAATTAACTTCATCTCCACTATTTCTGGTGTACGAAGGTACGTATAGTGTATATTGGAACAATTTTTTCTGACACTATTGAAATTGCATCAGAGTAAAGTATTTCATATGTTCAGTGCTGATGCGTTAAGTTCCTACATGTAGTTCAATAGTATAATCTTAGGATAATGTTGAACTTACATATACACTATAAAGGGTATTAACGTGTTAAAATTGTAAGGATGTCCAAACTAATTTTTAAAAAAAAATTGACAGAAAGATTTAATACATGTACACGAAATACAGAAACAATGATTCAAAAATGTCACTTTATTTACATTAGGTCTATTAATTTAAGTGCATTTTGTACTATCCTACGCATTAAAATGTTGCCTTCATCTGTCTATCGAAATCTGTATTTGGGCGATATTACATCTTATGAAAATAACATTTGAAGTATTCCATGAACAGTATGTTTGGGTTATCTTATTGAAAATATTTCATCTAAATACTGTAAATGAAAAGAATTTTTCATTGTACTCTTGCAACCCTAATTGCGAATGTAAACAACGAAAATGTTGTTTTGGGCTTATTAAGTCATATCCAATCAAGAAGAGAATAATATTTTTCCAGAAATCCGATAAAATGAAAACAAGAATATGAATAAATTAATCATCAGGTTTGGATTATTTTGGATAAACACATTTGTACACATAATACATAATACATAATACACATAATGTATTGGAGGTATTTTATCCCTGATAATTAACTCACATTCCATTGCAGCTTGATATTAAAAAGTTTAATATATAATATCACTTTAATATTAAAGTGATATTTAATTTTAAACTTTATTGTTGAACAATAAGGACAACTCATTCAACATGCAGTTTGATGTTACTGCCTTACTAAGCCATGATTTGATAGCTTGCCATTAAGATGTCTAACGAAAAATAAGTATAAACATATTTTAAACTGCAATGGAACGTAAATTAATTCATCAGTGTTGAACCTTTTAAACTTTCACTATTATTTTTACGAGCTTGTACTGTACTTTTACTTATTTTCTTATACTGTACATATACTTATTTTACTTTACATATATTTATTTTACTTTTACTGTACTTATACTTACTGTTACTATCCTTTACCTTCATTATACTATACTAATGTTTTTTCATTGATAAGAATAACACTTTAATGGCAATATTTCAAAGGTGAAATTAGGAAGTTGGCAGCACCAAACATGCTCATGTTGATTTAGCTATCCTTCGGGTTGCTTAGCATATCTTATCACGTTAAACTCATCTTAAACATTTTGGAACTGCAGTATGTATTGGATTCAGAATGAATTCTGCCGAATGACACCCTGTATTCTCCATACCTTTAGCCTTGTACCGTTTTTGTCGTACTGTAAAATAGTTGAAAATGTGTAAAAGTAAACTGCGACAGTGGGGAAAAAAAGCTCTGACATTGAAGTAGACGCAGGGTATAAATTTGGCATAATCTTCCACCGTGGGACTATATAGTCCGCATTTGAATCACAGGAGTCAGACATAACAAATAACCAGGCATGGAGACTACAATGAAACCGAATAAAGCCAAAGTGCATTATGCATATAAAACACGCAATTTCAGATAACCGAAAAAAGTAAATACATGTATCTGCAGCCAAGCACCACTCCACCATTTGCTACATTCGACCGCCAGGGGGCGCTGCTTGACAATGGACCACAAAAACATAAGCGTGTCTGATTCAACTCTAATGGTGTTTAGGCATTTTTAGGTATTTAAGATGATATTGATATCTGGACTACATGTTATTTTTCCTAAGGGGAGACGAGACTGTGAAATTTGGAGATAAAGCAGATACGTTTATTGTAAGGGAGTTCCCAGCATTTGTGGCCATATGTCAGATTCACAATCTGCCCAATTTTTTGCTAAATGCAAGATTCAAGCATGGTTAAAACAGATTTGTGGCAGGGTTGGGCTCAGCATGGACAACTGACAATAGTAACTGGTCATGCATGGAAAACCATTGTTGCTATTGTGATTCAAACTAGAGTATTGTGAGCAAATGAAACGTATGGCCCATCCAAGGGTAAATTGAAGGTTGCAAGTTTCCATATTGTGATATACATGTAAGTAGGCAACAGACCCAAATATATCACATATGTCTAGTCTGAGAAGTTTTTCCCATTGTTTTGGTTGATAAATATCCTAAGTACTCAACATGCAAATGATGCACCAATTAGTTTTGTAATTAAGTTTCGTGCTCGTGTTCTGGATAATATTTATGTCAATTAGATTCGTTAGTGGGGATAAATGAGAAGATGAGACCAGATTTAGATCAGATTTAGGCGTAGTAAGTGCTGCAGCCCCAAAATTCAAACTTTTTTTTAGCTTAATTCCCACTGAAATGCATTACGATTTGCAAACTATATTGCAAATCAATTGGTCGTTTTTATCGCAACAGGAACTACATTTGGTAATATAAACAAAAATGCATTTTACAATGTATTTTACAATTTACAACATATTTTACAAAACATTATAAAATATATTGACTTGTACATTTCACAGTGTATTTAAACCAAATACTTACAAAAATTGTTTGCTGCATTGAGTTGAATGAAATTGATATATATTTTTTTTTAATTTTATACTTTATTTCATTGCCAGTTGTAATTTATTTATTGAATATCGCAGATGCTATTTATATTCAGAACACATTAAAAGAACATATTAAAACACATTCGGAAATGCATTTTCAAATATACATGTATGCAGCTTGTAACTATATTTGTCTCAATCTACAGACATTTTAAAATGTATTTTCCAATGCATGTCTTGTAATACATTTCTAAATGCATTACCATTACATGTGGGTAGATTTCAGGAAAATACAGACTTTGTTTGATTCAAACCTTCGCTGGTTTTCTTTGAGTTTCTTGTCAGAAGAAAAACCCAGTAAACAAAAAATCGTGCATTTCATGAAAAAAAAAGCGATAAAACCCATGCCCGACAAACGGAATTTTTTGTTTCCATCTCTGGTTTTAGTTGTTGTTTTATTTTTATTATCCATTTATTTTCGCGACATTTCGGATTTCGTTTTCGCCATCAAATTGAAAGCTTTTTTATATCAGAAGGATGAAGTACCGTCGTAAAAATGTATTTTTTACACGAGGGGGCAGGGGGGGATAGTTGCCAACAAATGTTGTTATGGTGTTTGGGCAAGCAGTTTATTGTCGTCCCCTTTTTCCTATTTGCATAATCTCATCTTTTTCCCAACCGAAATGGGGATTTTTGTGGGAAAAAGTGGCGCTGAATTTGACAAATTGTTCTCATCCATTATTCATTATGGGGCCGATGTGACAGACTAATGAGCAACCTCTGAGACACAATCAGCTATTGGATGATGGTGAAGAAAAGAAAAATAGAAAGAAAAACTATGAGAAAAAATAGGCAAATTCACCATTTTTTTTGGATTTGCGACAGGACCTCTCGAAGATTACTGCCACTTGTTCAACCGCAATTTGCCAGTTTGCTTAAAAAGAAGACGATGGGAAGGGTAAGGATTGCCAGATACAATTGATGTGGTTGGGCTCATGTCACCGAAACAGTAAAAAATGTAACTGACATGGTAGATCTATTGTCGAACGAAACAATGGAAGATACGAGATTATGTATGGGAGGGTGTTGATCTTACTCAAATGTGTTGATCAAGAAAGAGGCATTGCATTTTGAGTTGCTAAAGAAATAAATCAGCTAATAAAAAAATTCAGGTAAATAGCATAACCGTCCCACATGGAAAGAAAATGCATTTCAAATGCATTGGGAAATGCATTATCGATTGCAAGATGTATTGCAAATGCATTGGCCGTTTTCGTCACAACACGAAATACGTTTGGTAATGTAAACAAAAATGCATTTCACTAATGGATTTTACAATACATCAAAATATACCGAATCGTATATTTCAGGATGTATTTGAAACCACGTACTTACAAAAATTATGTGTGCTGCTTTGAATTGAATAAAACTGATGTAGTTTTGAAATTTTAATATGATTTTAAATTCAGAATTGGGCTTCCTTTAATCCTTGAAATTACGAAATATAGCGAGGCTTTTGACATTTTACAATTAATGCATGGCATATAAACGGTAAAATGCATTCTTCGATGCGAACAGAATACATTACACAACATATTCTTCAATGCAAACGAACTACGTGTAAGCTTACATTACAGTGTGCATTGCACGATAAATTTTCCAACACACATAATACATCGCAATATGCATTCCATAATGCACGACGAAGCTTCAAAACACTTTTTAAAATGCATTCAGAAATGCATTTTCAAATATATTTGTCAATACAGATTGAAACTAAATTTTTCTCAATCTACAGACATTTTAAAATGTATTGTCAAATGCATGTCTTATTAGGCGTTTCTAAATGCATTACCATTACATGTGGGTTTTAATACGAGAATTATCAAAACCATAAAAATACCATAACTCGATACTATAAATTCTAATAATATCAATCCAGAAATTTCTCAATAACATCCTATCAAAGTAGATTAAAAACTGTCTTTAAAATCTACATTATTTTAACATGGAAATTATTCAAATCATAAAACACCAGAACACAAAATCGAAAATTTTAATGACATCAAGCCAGAAATGTTTCAACAATATCCGATTAGAGTAGGTAACGCTGTAAACCCATATTTCAAGTCAATCCAATATAGGTTACCAATACAATAACTTAAAAACTTAATAATACCAATCCACGTAAGCTAGATTAAAATCTTTTTAATATATTTTCTTCAAAATCTATCTTTAGCATGAGAATTATCAAAACCTTAAAAATACAATAACTCAAAACCGGAAATTCTAATAATACCAATCAAAAATTTCTCAACTGCATCCAATCATGATCATCAAAGTGATTATTTGAAATACAGATAAAAAGTTAATTCTAAGGCATTGTAAGGTGCCTAATTTGAATGTAGATTACTTGAAGAGCATCCTGATCACATGACCACAGAATATCATGATCACAAAACCACTATCCAAGAATATCTTGACTACAATAAGTCCACTACAAAACTCACTACACCCAGTCCTATTCCCTTATGTTTTGCCCAAGACAGTCTTGGTCTTTAAATTTTATACAGTTTTTTGATTCCATACTAAGGCAGACAGTAACCATCGGCCCTGGAGTGTTTACGAAAAAGAAAAAAAAAAGAAAACAATGCCTGAAAACGTACACAACATAACGCAGAGAGATAAACATTAGGTAGAGACAAAAGTGAAAAAAGCCAGTCTCATTTTTTATTCTGTAAGACCTGGCATATCCCACTTTTAGGCAAATGAAAAATTCACGGTTAATAAGATTATTCGCCGCAAACACAACTGGGTTGTGCATTATGCACACAGGGCCATTTGATAAACTTTCGGTCTGGCAAAAGCTCTAGGCCCAAAGACAAACGTCTTACGAGAATAAGCCTGCCCTTAAGGGGTAGGAAAAAGCAACAGAATCTTCTTGCTTTTCCCAAAGCCACTGGGGTTATATTTTACAGTCTACAGCGAAATTAATGTTTAATACGATCAGAAGCTGAAAAAATATCCAAAAACTATTTGTCTATTTGTCTAGTCAGGTTATTTTCCTTATGAAGCTTATACAAAATCCTCATGAGTGATCTTAGCCAATTTCATTCTTACTTTTTTTTTTATAAAATATTCCCATTACGATTGAACAACAAATAAAAACAAAAATAGCTAACTATTAATCTTGGTCATGACTATTGGTAGGATACTTTTTAAAAATAAACTATAAAACTTCAACGATTAAACCCTAGAGATGAAGTTTTCAACGTCCAAGACTTTTCCAAGTTTTAAAAGAAATTTTCCTGACCAACATATCCACTGAAAATCCAAAAATATGCAATTTGAACAAAAACAAAAACAGCTAACTATTAATCTTGGTCATGACTATTGCTAGGATAGTTTTTTTTAAAAAAATAAATCATAAAATATCAACGATTAAACCCTAAGAGATAGTTTTCAACATCCATGACTTATGACATCCGTGATGTTTTAAAACAAATTTCCCAGATCACCTTGACCACTGAAAATCCAAAAATATGACAATTGTAAATTTCAGGAATGCTATATTTATTGCAAATTACTTAGATATTCCTTTTTTAATACACTATAAAAACGTCAATTATAGTGTTACCCTCATAGATGACATTTTTAACTTCCCTGACTTTTCTAAGTCCTATTACAAATTTCCCTGACACACCCTGATCAATGAAAACGCAAAAAATATGACAATTGCCAATGTCAGCAATGCTATATTTATTTATTGCTAATTACTACTGTATTCCTTTTTAATAAACTATAAAAATGTCAATTACGAGGTTACCCTAATAGATGACATTTTAAACTTAGCTGATTTTTCCATGTTAAAAATTGTTTTCCTGACCAAACTGACCACTGAAAATGCAGAAAATATGGCAATAGTCAATATAAGGAATGCTGATGAGGAGTTGCGGATTAAATACATGTACTATAAAAAATAGGAAATAGAGCAAAAAAAACTCATGACGAAATAGAAAATATAATTTTTTTTATTTGACAATTTTAGTATTAACTTCTTACACAGATTTGCCTGTCAACTCTTGATTTTTGTGTTAACCAATAACTAGCTACGTAAAATGTATCATTGATTTGCTGAATATCTATGACATTTCCAGTTTTTCCAGGCCTGGGATAACCCAGGATTAAGAGATATCAATCAACCCGATTAGCACCTGAATATGATTTCAATAAATTAAAATTGATTTTAATGACATAAGAAAGAAATTCCTAAGTGCATCAGCAATAACAGGGAATGATTATTTGAATCCCATACGCAATTTGTAATCAATTTTAGCAAACGTACTGCAATTAACCTGCTTTTGGGAATGGATATAGACAGGGAAAAACATGTCTAGCCTAACCTAAATTATCAAACTTGGAAATCAGTGCAAAGGAAGAGAAAAGAAACTAAAAAGACCTATCGACGTATTGGTAAATATATCTGATCTAGACGATAGATTGAAATATTCTCATACAAAATTGGTCCACAATGGCATCATCAACTCAAGATGAAATTGCGTGAAAATTAAGTGAACATTTCGCAAATGGCGACGAAATCTGGTGAAAATTATAAAAGTCCAAATTAAGGCTAACGAAAATATGACACACTTCGTCATAGTCCCTTTTTACTTTTTGTGTTAAAAATAACCTAACCTGTGCTGCCCCTTGAAAATAGCAATCATTAGGTACACAAAAGTGCGCATGGTTTGCCATCGTTTAGGAGCATGCAAAACAGTATTTTAAGTTACTAGTCCTAATCAAAATAAAATACCTAAATTTACCTGCCCTAACCAAAAAAACATCTCGATTTACATGCCTTAACCAACAAAAATACCTCAGTTAACCTGTTAACCAACAGAAATACATCGATTTACCTGTCCTAACCAACAAAAACTCTCGGTTAACCTGTCCAAACCAACAAAAATATCTCCGTTAACTTGTTTATTGAAGATTCTGCCAGTTATTCTGAATGGTGCATAAACTGTAGGAAACTTTCTTGGAGAATAAATGATACATTTTATTTCTCCGTTGACATTAAAAGCAGGATTAATAAAACGACATCCAGTTAACGTTAAATAGCAAAACACGAAACCATCTTAACTGAAACAGATTGTGTCTCGCATGTTTCAAAAGCAAATTTCTCTCTTAATTTCATCCATTTTGCGTATGCAAATTGAGCCTTCTTCGCTCTGAACGTAAGTCTGGTAATTTCATCCAGCAGTTCTTTATCTAGTTTTAATTTTTCGGGAATACATTTCTACTTGTTTTCAAATTTATTCATGCTTAGATTACTTTTAAGCTCGTCTCTATGACAGCTTAGAAAGGGGTAGGATTTGCGTTTTAATACCATTTGGCGCAATTTCGAGCTACGAATGAAATTAAACATTTTCCAACATTCCTGATTGTGTTAAGCGAATAATCCCACCTGGATGTTTATTGCCAAATTGCTATTTGTTTTCAGATCATTAGCTAAGTTAGCCTAAGCCTGAAATGGACATTGCTCGATTTTGAATCTGGTTGCTATTTTTGGAAATTGCTATGAAATAATGACTTTGGATTTATTATCGTCTGTTAAGTTTGTTTTACTGAAATATCCATATAGGTACCTTTTCTATTATATTTTCTTAGATTTCTTGCAAATCAAAAACTGTCGTAACACAAAATATTTCAAGACATAGAATGCATTTCCCTGACTTTTTACAGGTTTTCCAGACCTGCCAGTCCTACCCTGATCATTACCCAAAATGTGCAATTTTATCACTGGCAGGAAAATTGGTAGGGGAATATATGCTTGTTTATTTTTCAGCCTAAGACATTCATCGAGTGGTGAAAAAAACGTGAAATGATATAGGTTTCCCATAACGTTTCAAAGGAGGGGCAATGGAGTACTTTGACGTTTTTTCCAAAGACGAGAAACATTTTTTTATGAAATTTGGGACTTGTCTCGCACTTGAATTAAATTGCCGACGTTAACACCAGGAAATCTCCCATAAATTTCGTCATACATCCCACCCGGAGAAGCATTACAACATTTTTCAGAAGAAAAAAATTCGTCTTATCGATTTCGTATCAAAAACAGGATCAATGGCAATGTGAGCCATAGACTAACGTCGCAAAACGTTTTCATTAACCTCTGTACTGTTTCTAAATTCACTGAGCTATATTTTGTCGTATTAATTGACAGAAATCGGAAATAATACAGGGGTGAACACATTTTTACAATATTTTACTTCCCTGACATCTTTTTCTTTCTACAGAATCTTTCTAAAGAAAGACATTTTCAAAAAGAAAGAAATATCTAACTAATGTTATGCTAACCGACCATCCAAATGCCTGAAATGCACATTGTCACTAACTCAATTCAGAGATTTTCGTAACACAAACATTCGATTTGTAATCAATTTTCAATTTCATGCAATTCTAACAAGTTAATTTCATAGTGTCTACTAATTTGTGAAAACGACATATCCTGAGTTTTCATTGTCAGTTCTAATTTATTTATTGAATATTTTAGATGGTTTTTTTAAAATTTAGAATTGGGATATTTTTAAACCCTAAAATTATGAAATACACTGTGCATGTATAGCAAGGCTTTTAACATTTTACAATGCACGAAATATAAATTGTAAAATAAATTCTTCGATGCAAACTGAATTCATTACACTATGCATTACACAACATATTCTTCAATGCACAGGAACTAGGCTTACTTACAGTGTGCATTAATTACACAATACAATCTCCAACACATAATACATCGCAATATGCATTCCATAATGCATTAAAAAGTGCTTAAAACACATTTTGAAATGCATTCAGAAATAATGCATTTTCATGTATATTTGTCAATACAGTTTGAAACTAAATTTGTCTCAATCTAAAGGCATTTTCAAATGTATTTTCCAATGCATGTCTTATTATAGTATTTCTAAATTGTAATGTGAAATGCATTACCATTACACGTGGAATCTCACTTAAGTATTGTCCATTTGATGTTTTAGAGACGCCAATACGCCTCCACACACTTTAGTCAAACTGTCAACAAATCGATATAAACGATGAATGAGTTGAGGTTTTTTTTTCTTGCTTTTAATTACATGAAAATCGTATTCAACTTGTGAGATTATTAATACCAGGACGTACTGATAATCGAGTTACATTCGCTATTAAAAGAAATATCCGAAGCGAAAAGAATTTGCCAATTTCGACATTTCCTCCAAACCCATTGCCAAAGCCACACAATGAGAATCTCATTTCATTGTTAGTCATGTCACAAACAGATTTTAAGTAATCACAAATCAAGCATAAAGCAAAGGTTAGTGATTTTCTTCGGTAAGCATGCCTTTGACAATTTTGTTTTAAGTTGGCAATGATTTTCTTCAGTTACTTTTTTTAGATGATAACCAAAAATAGGAAAAAAAAAAACTTTCTCAAAATTTACCAAAACATAATATTTTAAGAGCAAAAATAACAGTTTTACCCGAGGGTCAACGCCAAATTTAACTCCATGGCAGTGTGTATGCAGAAACGAAAAAATGCAGTAGTTTTTTTTCAAAAACCACAACAACTTTGTTTTCGTGCGTCCTTAGCAATGCAGATGCAACTCGTAAAATTGCATAAGACGAAATTTACGTTTATTTGCTGGATTCAAAATTCATGAGCCCTTGGAAGAAGCCAAACAAAAGGGAAAACGCATGCAGAAAATACGTGCACTTTAACATTTTCAGAAAATGTAATAAAGCAGCTAGCAAAATGGCAAAAGACAGTTTTCTCCCTAATATGCCACTCTTGCACATAAAGGCATGTACAGGTTGAATGTATGAACGACCCATAAAATGATGAAAGCATACTGTATATAGGGTTTGAAACATGGCTCAATTTTTTTTAATCAAGTACGTCTCTAAATTTTTGAAGGTTGCACAAACAAGCGTTTTAAAAATAAAACTCTTTCACGATATTTTATACTGAAACGACATATCCTCAAGCCATATATGATGCAATATAAGGACTTCAACGTTTTCAAATGACTTCTGAGTCTTAAGTTATTCATTACAAAAGTTAGAGCTGAACTATAAAAAATAAAGTAAAAATAAAAAAATCACACAAAAAACATAAAAACACAAAATTGAGACAGCATGGATAGGTGCCATACTAGTCTACTAGGCGATGTTTTTATGAATTTTTCGCCACAATTCATACCATAATTCTTGCTCTTTAGCCTTAATTTTTTAACATTTCCTCAAAATTTACACGGTAATTCTTGCACTTTAGCCACAATTTGTGTTTTTATTAACATTTCCTCAAAATTCACACTGTAAATTCATCCACTCCAGCCACAAATTGTGTTTTTTATGAACATTTCCTCAAAATTAACACTAAATCTTGCATTTTCGCCTCATTTATTTGTGCTTTTATGAATTTTCGTACAATTTTACACTGTAGTTATTGCACTGTATCCCTTTAGCCACAATTTGAGTTGTTATGAATATTTCCCCGAAATCCACATAATTCTGGACTTTAGCAACAACTTGTTTTGTTTATGAATTTTTCTTCCAAACTGACAATATGTGGTTCTTGAATTTTAGCCACAATGTTTGTTTTTGTGAATATTTTCGTCAAACTTTACACGGTAATTCTTGCATTTTAGCCACAATTTGTGTTTTTATGAACATTTCGTCGAAACTCACACCTAATCTTGCACTTTAGCCACATTTTTTGTTTTGTTTATGTTTTCTTTCGTTTATGAATTTGCCTCAAAATTTACACTGTAGTTCTTGTACTTTAGGCAGAATTTTTGTTTTGTTTACGAATTTTTCGTCAAAATCA
Organism: Kryphioiulus occultus; assembly: GCA_034687865.1. Classification (NCBI taxonomy): domain Eukaryota; kingdom Metazoa; phylum Arthropoda; class Diplopoda; order Julida; family Julidae; genus Kryphioiulus; species Kryphioiulus occultus. Next base: position 66,377 of record JAQGAF010000203.1, read on the forward strand.
CACTAATTCTTGCACTTTAGCCACAATTTGTGTGTTAAGAATTTTTCTTCAAAATTCACACTGTAATTACGCCATAATGTTTGTGCTTTTATGAATTTTTCGTCTGCAATTCACACAAATTTATCGTAAAAATCCCGACTCAAGTAACCGTGAAAAACCCAGTAGTTAACTTCAAAAGTGACTGAATTTCGAAACGTTGGTACAACATCTCGTCCTTAATTCCTATCCAATTAAACTTCAACGCAGCCAGCGAGTTGTCCCATTTTTCCGCGAAATTAAACAAATTCTTCGCCTTCATTGAATCAATTTTCGGATGCAGTTTAAAGTGTTTACAGAGAGCTTTTAATTAATTTCGACTCTGCTCTGTCACGCATTTGGCGCACCTTGAAAGCTAGGGTAAATATTTGACAATGTCTTTTAAATTTAATTTTTTTTTTTTGGTTTTCTTATTCTGATGTATACGATAGATTAGGCCCTTCGAATAAACACATATTTGTGCTATTTTTATGTCTCGGCATTTTGTCGTTGGAAATGTTTTGAATTATGCTTGATATATCATTATAAGCGAGTGGATGATGGCCTCCTCCAAATAAACTGGATAATTTCATTTCGTTTGCCAGGCTTCCAATGAAATTAATCAGGCTTTGGAAGAAGATTACTTTTTTATACACAGTACTGCAGCTATGTGAAATTGAGGCAACTGCGAAAAGCCATGCCATAAGTTGAATTATGAGAGATTGAACTGAAAAGCCAGAGTATGATGTCGCCAAATTTGCGCTACATCATTATCTCTGGATATAGTTGCCATTTTCATCCCTCACTCCTTTATGTAAAATCCTTTTTTAAACTGAATATTTATACCTTCCCATTCGTGCCTTTTCCTTCTCATCACGCCTTTAATAGCTTCATCGATCGTAATCGAGGCACAAAAATACAAATTTTCTCTTTTGAACAACCTGAATATCAGCACCTTCATCGACAACGTTGTCTGCCAGGTGGCGCTAGTGTCTATGACATGACACGAGTCGAAATTCCCAAAATATTTCGTCAATAGTGTAATGATACCCTTTGAAGGATCTTTCAGGATAATATTTAGCTACGAAAATTGTTTAATTAAAATGTACAGGGTGGGGATGAAGTCTGTATCTCATTGTACAAATTGCACATACTACGGTATACACCCTGCTCTTTTTATGCTTTTGTATTTAGCATTGCCTAACTTGAAGTTATCAAACATCCCTAAACCTAACCTAACCAAGTCGAAGTACCCCACATACATGTACCTGTAGAAAGAAAATGCATTTCAAATGCATCGTGAAATGCATTACGAATTGCAAGATATACTGAAATGCATTTGTCGTTTTTATCACAACAAGAAATACATTTGGTAATGTAAACATAAATGCAGTTCACTAATGCACGTGTATTTCACGATGTATTTTAAACTTCATACCTACAAAAGTTATGTGTGCCGCATTGAATTCAATGAAACGGATGTAGTTTTCAATTCAATTCAATTCAACTCAGTACCCTACTATCAGTAACTGAATACCGTGTGGTATGGGGGTGTAATCCATCA
>JAQGAF010000204.1:0-67913 GCA_034687865.1 Kryphioiulus occultus
TTCTAAAGTACCACGGATCAAAATGAAAGGCAAAAGCCTATTTGGAGACTTACGAGGCTAATTTAGCGATAATTTCACTACTCACTCGCAAACGGTACGATGACGATTGAGAAAAACAGCGGAAAATGTTTTCTCATACGAATTTCGTTGACGAAACCCAACGTAAGTGGCACGTCCGCCTTCTATGGCTGCTGGCGCAATACTGACAGAGTAACTGACGAACGCCCTTACACGGTCAGTATTACTGTCAACATCTCGATACTGACAGTAGTTATCCGGATAATCGTCATTATCGAACATCAATACATCAGTATCGCTCTTACACGATCCGCATTACTGTCCGTATTTGTCGAAACTGACAGCAATAATGCCCGTGTAGAATCCCCTCAAGACACGCCCACCTTTTTGTCATAGACGTTCTTTTTTTTGCGACGCGACGCCATGATTGTTTAGTGACAGAGCTGCGGGAAATTGGAAGAATTTCCGTTTGAAAAACGGGTTAAGCACGGTGTTTGATAAGCGCTTGTGGAGGCCACCATACAGTAATTAAAAGCGGCATCATTTACGGTAAGATTAATTAATCCAACTTATACGCCGCCTCGTTTACTACGCATCGAGAGCTCAATTAGTTCCCCTTCGAGCTAGGCTTATTTGCGTTCGAAATTTCAACGATGAAATAAAATGGCGTCTTGATTTGTGTTCTGCGACTAAATCGCTGGGCCTGTAGGTCGCCTAGGACCTTATAAACGGTTTCCAATACGCATCAATTCTGGATGAAAAAATACTAAACGTATTACTTAGCAATGCTGATATGTAGAAGACTAGCGAGACGATCTAAAAAGTTCTTACTTCGCTCTATGTAAATAACCTTGGGGAGTAATTTATACATGCAAAAACAGTCGCCCAACGCAGAATTAGTATATTAGTGTTTACGCAAACTTATGTTTTCATTGAATTGATTATTCAACAGACACTGAGTGTGCTCGTGAATCTGAAAGGTAGACGATGAATTTTGAAACTGCATATTCAAGAAATGCTTTGGTACATCATAAATCCAGTCGATTAGCAAATGAATTTTTGTGATTTTTGCTCACTGCTGACCCCCAATTCCAAGGCCAATATTGTGGAGTCTGGACGAGGAAATTGCTCCTCACTACCTACGGGCAATGTCGGGCGTCCAAATAACGCGCATGCGCCGTGCCAAATTTAATTGCGTTCCCTGGGGTAATTGAAGATTGAATCAAAACGGAGTTGATTTGGTTCAGATTGATTTGTTTTAAAGGAAAGACGTCGAGGAGATGGAAGGAAGCGAGTCGACAAATCTTCCAGCCAGTATGTACGTATTGTTCCAATTGGAAAACAATGGCGATTTGGCCTTAAATACTGCGGGGAATTCCGGGGCTTCGCGCAAATTTGGCGAGGCTGAGAAGCTCCCAAACTCCGCCAATTCAACGCTTGATCGAGCCGTGTTCCTTTCGCCAAAAACGGTAAATGCGATTGGAGTGAAATTCTGATAGCGTCAAATGACGACTGGATATTGTCGTTAGCTCTCCCATTTTTTTCTTTCTTTTGTTGCTAGACACATGTGCTTGGGGAGAGGCAAAGAGTAATAGACAAGTTTCATAATAGTCCCAAATAGAGCAATCTAACATTCACTATATACGTTTACACGCAGACTCAAAGAATCTTAGACCAAAAATCTCAAGCTAAATGACTATTTGTCGTACCTGTCATGTAGACACCTTAACCGGATTTAACTTGAGACGAACACACGACTTCCTGTTGCCATTCATGTACACCCCAAAATACACCCTTACAGTGTATGTCAGATTGCTCTCGTGGTGTTTTTGTGCTCATGCAAGTCCCCTTGGTGCATTTTCGGTATGTAGCCAACTGAATTTTTAGCACATTTTCTGCAATATGACATGTTCATGTACAGTGTGTCCGCTGTATCTGGTTTAGCAAACTAAGATAGCCATACCCTCAACGCCATGCTGCTTTTTTATGAAACAGGATTCTGGGCGTTTAGCAACATCAAGCACCAGGTAACAAACTGTGATCATGTAAACTCAATCTACGTAATCTAAGTGACTTGGCTTAAGCTGACTACCGGTATGTAAGTTAGCTTTAATTTCTGCATGTATACAGTGCCTTCAACATGAGGTCCCTCAATAACTCTAGCTTCGTATTAATCTGAATGAGTTTCTTAAAGTTGGCGAGCATTTGAATGGTGTAAACGTAAGTTTTCATGTGTTTTAACTTTAAGCGAGGTCATGTGAAGGCATCTACTGGGTTTAAGCTGACTTTGTCAGTTAACTTTAATTTTTGTTTCTAAACACTGATGTCACCATGAGGCCCCCCCCAATAACTATTGCTCTAGTTTCTTAAGCCGGTGAAGGAGTTACATTCCTCATGTTATCGTCATATTATCCTCGTGTTACATTTTGTTTTGCTACGTTTTTTTAAAACACGCAAATCAATAAAAAATTAACTTCCCAGTTATTCAGCAGACCTTACTTGAGTGCATGGTTGACAGAAATATCAGCAATTTATGCTGATAATTTTTTTTATTCACGATTTACTTCGTTGCTATTTGAATTAGACTTTCCAGGTTGTGTTCTTTTCTCGTCGTAACCATTTCAACGGCTCGTTCGATCGTGGTTCGATTGAATTCGATTTATTGGTTTCCAGAGAGTGTAATTGAAATCTGAACGAAGTAAATCGCGAATAAAAAAAAGTATCAGTAAATATTGCCAATATTTCTATCAATCTGATACTAAAGTACGTACTGCTGAATAACTGGCAGGTTAAATTTTTGATTTGCATGTTTTAAAAAATGTAGTATAAAGGAAAATTTCTTGCTGTGAGAATCTAACTTTCACCTACCCGTCTTCACCTTAAAGCAACCGTCTTAAGGCCTTCATAGTTGCATGCCGAATTATACATTTTACTCCATACATTTAACATTGGCACAAAGTAGATGGAATGAAAGGTTTTCCCCGAGTTATTTTCTCAACATCCGGTTTGAGTGGTCGTTGGAACGGGCGCTTGAATGCCATTTACTTTATCGATTGGTGGGCGCAGCCTCGGGCTATTTACGGAATTGTGGGCGAACTGTTGATTTCTGTGATTTTCGGACACACGATACTAAATATTAATACAGCCGTTCAATCCAATCTCATTTTAGTTAGGCCCCAACGCGTGTTATTCGAAGAGTAATTGCTGGAAAATGTCAGCTGGAAAGGAGGTTGTCCCTAAATCAGAGCTACCATTTTCCGCCGTCAAACGTCTGGCTGGACAGTTTACATCCAGCGACATAAATAACAATCTCTGGGGATGTTCGAGTATCTACTGAAAGGGTAGTCTTCTGCCTTCGACGTCTTGGTGTTTGTGATCAATGCCAGGTTCGTGGTCAAAGAGTATACATCCCCCCGAGGAAAATCCAATACATAAATAGAAATTATGACCCCGTGGCCCCCGTGGATCCATGGCTGGCTCCATGCCCACCAGGAATGACCAACCCCCTTGATCTTCCTCACTGCAGCTACTTTTATTCCCGACAGCTGTTTTACTTATTTCTTGAGCGTGTCATCGTCTGCATTTGTCGTCAACAGTTGACCGCTTCAAGAAAATGTTGGGAAAGGCATCCGACGGAGGATGAAGAGGTTGTACTCAAAATTAGTGCCATGGAAGCAATGTGAGAAAGCTAAATCCCGAATGCCTCCGGGGTATTATAAACTGCCTGGCATTGTTAGGAAAAGTCAGAGAAATTCAACGTATCCATTTTACCGTTATTAAATTTCCTGTTAGTTTGTTAGTTAGGTAAAATTCGCAGGATTCCCCCAGACCTGGAAAACCTGGCATTGTCAGGGAAATTAAGATGGCCTGGAATAGTCGGGGAAAAGTGACTGATTTTGTAAAGTCAGGAAATTAAACGTATCGATATTACGTTTCCTAACTCTTGTCGTTTAGTTTGTTAGTTAATGTTAAACTCACAGGGTTCACCCTTACCTGGAAAACCTGGGATTGTCAGGGAAAATGAAATGGCATAGAAATTTCGGGGAAAAGTGATTTAGTTTGAAAAGTTAAATTCAACATGTGTTACATTTCCTTTCACATAGCTTGTTAGTTAACGCCCCCAGAAACTTGGAAATTTCAAGAAAATTGAAATGGCCAGAAACGTCAGGGAAATTTTTGCACATCATTGAAACTTATTGCATGGCTAGTTATTAGATTAACAGAAAAAGAAAAAATGTGGAAGAAATTGATAATAAAATTGTCAATGTAAAAAATACAATCTAAATTTGCGGTTTCCATGAAGTGGTCATGGTGGTCAGAGTGGTGATGGAATTAATAGAATAAGATTTTTCACCATTTCTTCTTGCGGAGGTTGGTTATCAAAACCAGCTTTGGGGTAACGCCAAATCAGATTAAAATTGATAGCTTTTTTGTTTCTCTTAGTTTGCTCGACTTGTTTTATTATTCAAAATTAGTGTTACCAGCAAATATGAAAAACGAGTGAAAGGTACATTAGCGTACTGCACACATTGCATATGATTATGATATTTGCTCAGCAAGACGGACGCTAGGCTGCCATTTAGAGCACGGAGTTTAAATTGAAACTGATGCCACAGAAACAGAGCAGAAAGTTCGGAAGGTGGTCACTGGTCAGCATTTGACCCTGGTTTCTGGGCAAATTGTGTCCATTTTCCCAATAATGCGTTGCTCAATTGCATTAAGGCAGCCAAATCTTGACCGGATTAAACGGACCCTGGGTCAGTTAAATTAAGCTTGTCCCCTGGAAAAATCCACCGCTATCTGGACATGCATTATTGATTATGATAAGCCTTAGGCCTGTAACTAAGCACCCTAAGCCGATTAACCGAAAGGGAATTTTTTTCTCTTTTTTCTTCTTCTTCTTCTTCTTCTTCTTCTTCTTCTTCTTCTTGGCCGCTCTACCTACTGTATTTAATCATCGAAAGATGATTTCTTTTATTTACGCTGTTCAATTACGATTATTTTTTGTCTCTTCACTCCATATCCTGCGAGGTATGAAACGGTGAAATTCGTTTTATTCGCATCCCCAACCGTTTTTATAGATTCGGAGTGGCCCGAATGAGTCGACGAGAGATTTGGTATGGATTTTATATGGGGGACCCACTCGCCTTATTGATATTTTATTTTTATTTAGTTCTTTTTTGTGAGGATTCAGGTGGAGAATTGGTTTCGGAGGCGAGGAGCCATGGGGACGGAGAAGTGATTGAAAATGCTGGGGAATGGGGGTGGAGGATTGATGCGAGCATAAAAGATGGCGAGGATGATGAACTGCGCCGTTTAGGACTTATTGATAAAAAACGCCTCATTGTCTGTTGGGGTCCCTGGATATTCATTTCGCTGAGGCCTCTGCCTCAACGGCATGCCAAGAATGCAAGGAATGCAGCCGATGGATCAAGATGGGAAATTGACGAGCGCCATGGTCGGGTTACCAAGCTCCCTTTTTATCGAATATTTATCTCCTCCTCATCCTCCTCCTCGCCTTGCTTCATTTTTCCCATCTCTCGTTTTTCGTGGATATTTTCCATCGTCATCGAGCATCACACTGTAAGCAAGGTGCCATTCGGTGTGACACGTCCCTTTCTGTATGGCGTGATAGGGTGCTATGGTGAGATACTGGATTAGGCAATTCGAACGTGTGTTCGAAGAAACATTTGGGTCAATTTTTCTCAAAACTTTTTTATTTGATAGAATGTGGAAACATTTTAGGAATTCGGTTTTCAGAAACCATGTTTCTAGGTTTCCAAAGGATAGCCTTAAGCTTCAAGAAATTCAATTTGACTATGATGTCTTGGTGGTACCCACCGAATCTTAATTTGGGTTGATGGACTACACCAACTACCACATGGTATTACAGTAGGGTACTGAGTTGAATTGAATTGAATTGAACCGAAGCAATAAAGCCTTGTCCGCACTTAGGACACTTTCCCAAAAACGTGATTTCTGCAAACAGACTTGCTCAAAATATCTCCGTTTCTGGCAGGGAAACGTGTGTTCGAAGAAACATTTGGGTTAGTTTTTCTCAAAACTTGTTTCTTTGCTAGAATGTGGAAACATTTTGAGGAAGTCGGTTTTCAGAAACCATGTTTCAATGTTTATAGGAAGGGTTCTAGGAAACATTTCCTAGGTGTGGACGTGGTTTAAGGAATTGAGGTATAGAGCTTGTTTGTGTTGACTATAGATATACTGTAGTTTGAAGAGCATGAAGGTGAGATTCACTTCCCTGCTCGCCACAAACACCAGATTTGATCAGCATGGACTCTGGTGGATTTGAATAGTTCAAATGTGCATTTTCGTGACTCCTATATATCCCCAGCGCAACTAGAAAATGTTCCATCGAGAAGTAGAATATAAATAACATTCCATTTAGTATTGTGACTGCTCAAATTGTTCTCAAGTACTGAATTTGAACTGATTGTGTTTCAAATGTAAAGTACTAATCGTTTCTGTTTTGGTTTATAATAATTTAGATTAAAAATGATATTACAGCATGAATTAATGACTTGATATAATTCACAGTTTAAATATAAAAATAAAAATAGTGAGCTAATGAATAAAACAGCAATTTTGATCTAAACTAAATACGTTAAAATTCTACAGTCCTTCCAGTCACATGAAGTTAGTCGATTTTGTTATCAAACTAAATACAAGCAGAACATTTTTATTTTGAAAAGTTTGACCTGCTTGTGTTCAAAACTTTCGGAAAGATAATTTAACAGCAGTGTCACGATGCGATTAGAAGTTTGAGGACCACTGGTGTGTGTGTTTCATTGTTCAACCCGTTATATGATGGGTTTTACCTGTTGCGACCAACACTGGACAGTATAATGGGTACTGAAAGAACGTGACTTAAGCTGAAGTGTCCCTATAGAAAATCAGCTTGAGAAAATCGTGGTTTATCGCGCCCTTAAAGAGTCGCTTCGCAAATAAACGCAGGCAATAACATTGTAATTATATTTAAAATGTCGGTAAACACCTGTTGAATTTCACTGAAGCTGGCGCTCTTAACTACATTGTACGATATAGATTTTTATAGTTTGGTATATGATAACATAGCTATTTGAATAGCTCATGTGCATGCATCAGTAATGAAGAACATTTCTGACGAATAAAAGACAAGTTTACTCCATTAGTCTTCTACCTTTGGTTGATAATTATAAGTGGAAATTTGATCTCATTTAATTTAGAACCAAGAGCAAAGCTTCGGTTTTCAGTTTTTAATCCAAAGGACATGAAATTGAAACGTAGCTGCTCTCGCATGCGTAAGAGGAATATTATGGGTTTTGGCGCGCATCCATTATAGTTAATTAACGAAAAAGCTATCTGATAATTAAAGGAATACGCTATGTGTTGAATGCGAGGAGGTAATGAGGACGAGGCTGGATCTGGTGGAAAAATTAGTAATGAGGGGGCTTTGTTTCTTTAGAAGTTATTTAATACTTTACCGTATAAGGATAGCGTTGTGTTTAATAATCGGTGCTATGCACAAAATTGATGGCTATAGTTTTAATGGTAATCGCTTCTAACCTGTTTTCCCATTGGGCTTTTCTTGAAAATAATTCAGAAAAGTAAAACGGTTTTTGCTCTTCTGTAAAATGTCACACTGTAAAAGCTAGGAGTTTACCAGACATTAAATGAAAACTGCAGCATTTCCTTCCAAGTAATTAACGCTGAACATATATGCATAGTTGTTGTGCATTATCATAGTCACATGGCGTGTTCGTTAATCACTCCATTAATCCATATTATAAATATGTATCAAAATCGTTAATTATAGGATTGATTATACGTACTCCTAAAAGCAGTAATGACCGTCATCATGTCCTTCTGGGTCCAAATTAATGCTCACGTGACCCAACTAGATGATCAAATTCATCTATTGCACGTCGTGCTAATTATTTTAGTTATTGAAAACAAAGGTAAATTTCCGAATAACAAACTCTACTTGCTCATATTCCTAGAATGCTATATGTTGTAGAAATATATGAAAAATGAAGTTATAACATTGTTTATATAGACATTACATTGAGCATCGGCCTACATGTACATCGGTGCATTATGTATAACCCCCACCCTCATTAATTTGACGCTGAATTTTAATGTTATGATACAGGGTGTCTTATGGGCTTGAATTCTGGTATTATGCTGAAATCTTTTTTTAGTACTGCAAATTTTCAAATTGGAAGTGGGGCTTTCAACGCTTTGACAGTTCTTAAATCCATTAAAATCCAGCATTTTTCCCAAAAATTTCGCCTACGGCGTTCTATGAGAACGCCTCAATTTTTTTTGGAGAAATGTGGTTTAAAATCCACCAGTTTTGGTTTAGCTTACCAAAACATGTCGCCTATTATACGGTATTATCTGAGAATGCCCCTTCGCTTATATTTGGAAAAAACGCAAGTTAAACCCACTTTCAAAAAATTCATAAGTTTCCCTTCGTAGTTAACATGCACTGTGTAAAATTATATACTTAGGGAAATGCACACAAAATATTTCAGGCATCGTTCTTCAAAAAGTTTTGTGTCCTGCGAAAAAGGAACATAAGTCCTGGATAATCCTGCATACATGGTCAGGCACTCCTCCTCAACCATTTCATAATATATCAATCTAAGACTTCAGTTTGCTACTAACTTAACTCATTATCCATCTTTCATATTAAATACCCCAAAAGTACAGAACCTTTAGGGACAGGTTCCTTCGTGCTTTTGGTATATATCTCTCCTGGAAATATTCTGGAATTTTGAAAATAGTTCCGATGCTTTGTACTATCGTATTTATAACGTAAATAAATCGGTTCATTTCTCCTTCAGCACGATTTCAATTCCATGGCCGACTTCATCCTGCCATGGCAATGCAAAAGTTGTTTGACATTGTGACCAGCACCTTTGTGGAGCTCTACGTTGAATATTGCTTCTTGAATGGCGTTACGTTCCACTATCAGTTTCTCTTAACCTCACCCTTTCAACTCATTCGTCTTCTTTATTTACTCGAAATGGAGTTTGTTCGGTTTCTTTTTCTCTTTCCTTTTGGACCATTTCTATATCAGCCTTCGTTGGAAATTTCTTATTTGTCAAGAAGCCCATTGCTGCGGGTAAATTTAACAATGTTTCCTGCGCGCGCCCACTTTCATGAATAACTGTGTTTGACATGAAAATGTAATAATTTTTTTACTCTTTATATTTCGCTCCTGTGTTAGTAGAGATGGGAGGAATTTGCGAGGGGATGAAAAGTATACGCTAGGCTATGGGCTTGGCTTTTCCATACTGATTGTCTTCAAACTGGAAATCGATTGGGATCCCATTTAAATGCTGAGTATTCATGGACAGAAGATTAGTCGTTGAAAAGGACGACGAAATTGAAGGGGGAATAAAGTTATGGAGGAATCTGTTTATTTTTGTGCGTGTAGTATTTTTTTCATACCAGAATGGTTCGGAAAGTGCTCTTACGTCTGTACTAATATTTGGGTTATTTTAATTTATTAGGTTTCATATTTGATTGAAATTTGATTATAGAAGCAGTGGTTTGAAGACGATGCAAACCAATTTGCTTTAAAAATTGAAAACTATCGCTGGTTTATTTATAAAGCGACATACTTGTTCAATCATGTCTTCCTGCCACATTTAATTAGTGAAAGATAAAATTAAGAATCTATTAAAGTACTACCACCATGTCAAAATTTATTTTTCAACCACTGTCTATGCAGGTAAAAGCTCAATGTGTTTCTGGTATGGTTTATAATGATACCGATCCACCCATCAGTGTTAAATGCAATTAAAAAAAAATTGAATTGCAAACGAGATTTCAGCAATGTGGAAAATCACCCAATAAGGCTGTACGCCGTCAGTAAGGCCTGGTGTCTTCAGAAATTGCGCTTAACACTGATTAGTTGTTTGGTCACATGGTACCAGCTTTTTCCAGTACTAAAATAAAAGTGAAATTAAAAAATGTAAGTTCTTCTAGCTTTTTCCAAAAATTTTTTCCTCGTAATTACAGTTTTTAAAATTAATTTTTCAAATTAAGGTAGAACATTATGATTACCCTGTATATTTGAACCTTCTTTATACCTTGGACGTTTTTTAATTGGATCGTGCTTAGGTATTACGAATCGTTCCCAGTTCACAATTCGCAGATTGTCATTAGACACTGTAATCAATGACCAATTGAAAGAAGGAAATTAACTTAAAAATTTAGATAAGGTAGACAACTTTCATTCTAGTACCGACGAACTGAATCGATTGCGTTATATATACCGTCGAAGAATTTGCCCCGAATTCATTTCGACGAAATTGGATTCATTTGTCGTTTTCTTAAATCACTTTTATGCCCGCTATTTGCACTTCTGTCATTGTACTCTTGTATGAGATAGTCTCGAGTAATGCTTTTCTTTGCATTGATTAGGTTGGATGGGCAAAAACAAAAGCTACAAAAGAGAAACTGGATTGGGGAATCTATCCATGGTGAACGGATTAATGTTTCAGCATAATTTGGGCTAGTTGTTAAGCAAATGCAATAACTATTAAAGTCGAAGATTTATTTCCTTTGTGCCAATTATGCGAGAAACTGCTTTCTCGTTTTTTTACCTTCCAATATTTATCCAGCACGCCTTAATTTCTGTCATTGCCCATTTCATTTGTAGTTTTTATATACTTGTATATCGTCCGCTAGAGCACTGTTGATGCAATCTTTCATTAGTTCTGGAAATGTCTACCCCCACCCTCCCCCCTTTAAATTTTTGATATAGAATACATCCACACTCTGCCTTCAATTAAAGTAATTGAGTGTCACGTATCAACGAAAGAAATAGGCGAAAGTTCCTTTTGTTTAATTAAGGAAATGTACAGGGGATGAGTTCAGAGTGTCAGGTTTTCTGCGATTTTTTTTGTCTGGCTTTAAAGGCAACACTGAAATGAGTAAAACAAGTTAAAGATGCATAATTTGTCATTGACACCAATGTACGTTCATGTTTAAAAAAAATTAATTTTAAATAACTTTGAAATGAAAATCTGAATAGAATTATCAGAATTAAAGTACTGTACGTGTCAGGTTAAGAGTGGAATTTTTTAGCTGCTCTCTGGTGGACATTTTTAACCAAATCAATTCTTTATATCTGGATGTATTAATACGCCTGCTTTAATTGGAATCCTGCACCTGTATTTTGAATCTTGCGAATAACTGCGTATTGGCAAGGATTCTTCATAGTATGAAATAGTTATATATTTACTATTATTTAAAAAGCTTGCTAAGAAAATGACGTGTATAATAGGTACTATAATATACACAAATTTAAACTCAAAATCGAAGGCGCCAGAATATCAAGAGGCTTGTTAATACATTCCTGTGCCCAAAAACTGATCAGCTTCATAAACGTTCACTAGAGGGCAGAGTGAAATTTAGCACTCTTAACCTGATATGTAATGCAGTTTTGCCTATCGACTAGTTTTTGAATATTGCAACAAGAAAGATTTTTTAAATGGTTTTATTGTGATCTTAATTCCATTAGTTTATCATACGTTCCATATACTTGTACAATATCGAAAGAATTTAACATACATTTTCCCGGCTTTATGGTATGATTTATAAAAGAAATTTATATTTTTGAGTAGAAATTGAATTTTGCACTTATTTGTACATGTCATAGTTGAGAATATCGATTTTAATGTGATATGTAGTAGACATGTATGCCAGAAGCTTATTCTTAAACTCTTTTTTACGAAATTAGGAGTAATGGCATTGTCTATAGCTCTTGGATAAGATGCCTATGTTATACGCTGATCAATGAAACTAGATTCATGGCTGGCATTCTTGCGAAGCGTAATCTTATTATGTAAACTTAGGTTGTACGTGGTGGGAATATTTTTCTACTCGCGAGCCCATAATGGAAAATAAGGGGAAATTAGTTATCATCATAAGTTCAAAAAGTGCTTAAAATTAATAATGCACTTTGGCATCGTGCGAATAAAATATAGCCTTCTTGAAATGCGTGTAAGATGCAAGAGAGAGGTTGAGGTTGAAAAACTGTTGCACATTTTCAAATACACGTGTTGCTGAATATGCGTGGAAATAAATAAAAATTATACGCCCACCAAGCAAACATCGTTATTTGCATCGTTTACACGAGAAATAAATTAATCAAACCTAATCAAACCTACATTAAAAGAAGATGCGCGTCAAAGTAAAGCTTAATAATTATTATTCCAATATTACTTTCGTTTTCCTTTCCTCGTTATCCAGAAAGTACAAGTTGAGTAAAGTTCTGTAATATATACTAGTTAGCATTTACAAAATTGCAATATTTGCTGGATTTTCCAAGAACAGGCATAGGCCCATATGGTGTTTAGGCAGCATTCATAACGTGCCTTCTAAAATGTATAAATAATATAGTGGCTTCCATTCAAAATCCAACGGTTTTCTCGAATTTTCGAACGACAATGCTGGATATTTAGCAAAGGTGAAACTCGTATTTTGAAATAATTGGACGTGAATTGGCCCACTACATGCAGTTAGCAGAATGCAAATCAAATGAAGGACCAGCTACTGCATACCCCAACGTTTTCGTTTCTCTGAATTTGCCCTTTTGTATCAGAGTTCGCTATTCCCCGGTGTTCTTCCCCCTTCTGTTTTAATTGTCCAAAATTAAGATAAATATTTCCACATTTTTCTATAACGAGATTCTCGACCCTGTTCAAAAAGCAGGGTCGCTCATCCATTATTCACGATGGAGACGAGGGTTGAAGCGGGGAAACTCGATCCGTTGCTAATGAAAAAGTTAATTGATTCTGCTAATTGGTTTATTCATGGCTCGCGAATTGGGCAAGTGTACGGTACCACCAATCCAGTGCCCAAATCTCGACATGTTCAGTTGGCAAAAGACTACATCAGGACTAGATACTATGTGAATTTCAGAAAAGCGCGTAGGGATATCATATATCAATGTCTTATAATTTTGGAGATCAAGTTTAGTCCATATGTGACCTCATCAGTTATGGCCATATGCCGGTATACCATTGGAAGAGTATTTTGTAAGTCGTTAAAATTCAACAATTTCAGGTGTAGGCTTAGCTAATTTATTGGAGTCCAAAGGCAGCCATGAAAAATCCCTCATGGTTGTCTTGCATAAGACTTTCATGAAACAACATTAACAGCCAAAAATATTCTGTGTAAAGGATAAATAAACGTTCGAGTATACATACTGTATGATCAAGGATGATCATAAATTCTACCATCATTACAAAAATTCAAAAAGCTGCTAGTTTCAAAGAAAATTTTGGGAAAAGTAGAACGAGTTTTTTTATTTCTAGTATTTGGTTTACAGCGAGTATCAGCTCAACACTGATTGGCGATTTGGTCAGATGATGCCAGTGGTCATTTGTAGGGGTTTTCCTAGCACCCCATATCCTATGCACCAAATTTATGAAATAAAAACCGTTTCAAAACTAATTTTTGTAACGAGGGTAGGACTTGATGATCCCCTGGTATATTGTCTAGAGGCTTCGCCCCTTGTAACTGTCATTTTATAGAATATTCTGGTGCATGGAACTACAGTGTACGAATCGTATATGAATCATAAGACGTCATCATAAGGTTATCATCACATGGACAGCAGGGTTACTAAAATGTATTTTATAAAGACCCGGGGTTGTGATCATCACATCAGTTGATTTCTTTAGGTTAATTATGCACTCTACTGAATGTCATACTCGTGGAATGCATGTTGACCTCATTAATATGAATCTAATTTAATTTAAGGCGAAGAAATAGACATTGAAAAGACCCAGGGCTCAGAATGTTCCAAAACCCAAATATGCAGTAATAAAAAATGTGAGCCCCATTTGAATCGAATTATTTTCCCTCTTTCCTCCAAGTCAGATTTCGTTTTATCATCGATGAAAAATGCGCCTCGGTGCAGTTGCACGTCGTGCCTTTTCTTCGCCCTAAATGAGAAATTCCATTATATTTTAATATTAGACTGAAGATGAGCCCCTAATGCCGAGCCCTAATTCAATTTGGGAACCTTGCGAGATAGTGATAAATACGGGTACAATGGCGATTGAATCTCTGAGGACTGCCTCGTTGCATTGCGCAGATGCGGAAGGACGAGAAGAGTATATGCAGAGTTCATCTACATGGCAAAATCAGTAGAAATAGCGTTTCTAATGTAAGAAAGTATATCTGTAAATTTAGTGTTGTTTACGTAAGTATTTCCAATGCCAAACGCATTGCACTGACCACTTCAGGCATCTCTCGATGCATTCTTTTCTAAGAAAAATTACGAATTTGTCAATATTTTCTTCTAAATATAGATTTTGAAATCTCTTGTTTGCAAAATGTCAAGCTGTCAGATCATCGGATGTCAACATACGAAAATAAATAATAATTCTAATTTTTGTCAACATGTTGTTTTCAACAATTGTAGCTGCAGGGCAGTGCAAAGCTGTTTGGCCCAAACCAGTAGGAAAATGTAGGCCCCATCAAAACAAGGTGCATAAAATATATTTATAACAATTTTAGAGGGGCGGAATTAGATTTCCGTCCACAGAAGGGCGAGAGAAGATACTCCATGCATAGGGCGAAATTTTGAGAAAGCAGATCACAAATGACAAGTTTAGCCCACAATGCTATTGCGTTTTTATTTAATAATGTTAATAGCTAAGGCTGTACGTTTTTGACAAACGTCCAGAAGTAATAGATTTCATTGCATTTTGCCATCTTTTGAGAGAAGTTGAAATTTACGATATTCTGTTTACTTAAGTGAAAACAGCGATGACATTGTGATTCATGGAAAATTCATGAAATTGACATTAGGCTAATGGAACTTTTGCTTTTGATCCAATAAAGATTCGGGTTAAAATTCATCTTTTGTCATCCAATTTTGCCAAACATTTCGACTACAGCGTTTATTTGTCAATGATCATGTAATCACTGTTGCAGATGATGTTTCTGAAAATCACTCTTTGGTGATGACATACAACTTGAACGGCCTAGTATTCTAGGCATTGAACAATTTCTGAAGTCATGAAAAGACTATTGAAAAGTCATGGAATTTGCCATGCCAAATCCCGTAGACACCCTGAAAATGAAGGGAAGGTCCAAGTCCAAAAGTTGCAGTAATATGCAATTAAGACACCTTCAATTGCCTGCAGGAGTCTTTAAATAAGCATCTATCTTTGACCCATTATTTTGACCCAATGCTAACAGATGCTCTTTGATTCCAGACTTTAGGGAGTGCACCCCATAGATGGCCATGGCCATTCCCCATTGTTTCGTAATTTAGTACCAAGTAATTGTTTCCAATGAATGCGACTGGCAACTTGGCGCTTCCAGATCACTTTGAATAGTGAAATGGAAAGTATGGCCCATAGAATGGGCGATAAATTATGCATTAAAAAGACACGGGATTTTACTTAGCAGAAGATCCACTTCCTCTTCCTCTTTCGCATCCATGTACATGTAGCATGTAAGGGGAGGGGGAGTCTTTTGAAAAGGCAATGACGGCCAGCCCGAATTAATTTTGTTCATCAAATTAACACTTTGATGAAGCCTAGCTGATTCAAAAGAGAAATACTCGCTAATTGTGGACTGAGGGGAGTTTCACGCAGAAAAGGAAATGAGGCAATGATACTGTACATGTATATGTTCGTAGTCAGAAAATGGTGACTGAATTATGCTTATGCGTATCCTGTTTTTCACACATCTTTTGGCGAAATTTCTGAAATCGCTGAATTAGTAGCTGGAAAATTAATATTGGATTGTTTCGCGTCGAAATGCTCAGCTTTTATCGAATTAATCCGCTGCAATGGGTCATTAATGCCCAAATTAGATCCCTTGATCTGATTATACTCTTAATCCCCTTTGCCGGACTAAACGCCATTGCACCGTTTACTAATCTGTTTTTCAGATTATTTAAAGCTAGGCCAGTTATTGCATGGGTCTTCTACAAAGGCGGGGCTTTGGAACACGGCGCTGGGAAATTTTTTGCCCTTCAAACCCCAAGCTTGGAAAATCAGGGAAACTGAAACAACATGGACAAGTCATGGAAATTTGATTTACTTTTAAAAGTCAGGGAAATTCAATAGATCAATAACATATTTTGCATAATAGTTATTGGTTAGCACCAGAATGAAGAGGTGGCAAGCAATTGTGTAAAAGAAGTTTGAAAACTAATCTCAATTTGCTGTTTCCTTGTGAAAATATGTATCCTACGACCAGAGTGGTCAGGAAAATTTGCTATGAAACCCGGAAAAGTCAGGAAATTTTAAAATGTCATAACTGGGAAACCCTGAAATAGTCTTATTAACTGTACCTATTGAGTGTTTTAAGTTGCAAGTACTTGATTATTTAAAAAAAACTTGCATAGAAAATGACACGTGTAATAGTTGCGATAATATTCACAAAGTTGACAATAGCACGTCCAGAATTTATATTCGGGCGCGTGCTAAGATGGTTTTCGTTAGAGATTATAGTAGGCATATTAATAAAATCCTGTTTTTAACAGGTGATGAGGTTCAAAACGTCCACTAGAAGGCAGTGAAATTGAGCACTCTTTAACTTGATACGTACTATAGTTGATCAAGCTTTTTCCCAAATTTAGTCCTTGTAAGTCTTTTTGAATTAATTTGTGTAATAAGGGTGCGACTTAATGATGTGCATTCTAATTAGGCTTTTTTGCTTCGCATAACCTGTTGATATTTATTTGACGTGTACGGAGGGTATTTTTAGTAATTTTAACGTGACCGGGAATATACATGAACATGTCCGGGGTATTTACTACCACCGTAATTTCGATCATGCACGACACTGTCTCGTATTTGTCGTTTTATTTACACTGCTTTCGAGCCATTACGTTTCGAGTGGTGGCGTTATTGTTCCCAAACTGTTATAAAACCCCTCGCTAATAATAACGCGAATCCATTAGGGCCGGGGTCGCCAGCATCATCCAAATTTCCATCCCGACTGGTTTTATTAATTTCGAATGCGACTGCTCGGCACGGCGCATGCGCAACGGAAACAAAAGGGCGCACCCACGCCCATTGGCAAACAAACACAATGCACTTTTGCTAATGGGTGCGAGCTGTTGCATTTGCCCCCCAGACGCCGCCACGTGGACCCATTCGCAAAAGTGCGAATTCTCGTAGAAATATATAATGGTCGCATGGATGGATCGGGTTATTGGGCTCCATTTGCGTTATTGGAGGTTTCCAAAGCTCCTACAAATGCCTCTTGAATAAATAGAGGAACCCAGGTGATGGCGATATGCGACGATGATTGGCAATGCAAAAAAACACACACATGAACTGAACACTAATACGCAGGGATGATAACGATGATGGAAACTGAATAAAACAATTTCATCATTTGTAATCTCTCGAAATAGAGTTGGAACCCTTTAGTGGCGTGATCGACGCTTTGGAACGAGGATTATTCGCCCTATTTCGAGGACTGCATGTCTAATGTGTGCAATGCATATTATGTGCGTTTACATCAATGCCTGTTTTTGCCCTTAACAACCACACTATAGTGTGATCTGAGCTTATAAGCACACAGTGTACTTTTGAGATGTTGTAACACCTGACTGGCTAAGGGCACGCGTGGGTGTAGTCGATGCGTATATTGGATTTGAAGGGCGTCTCAACACGTTCTTGAATTTAGACTTTTCAGAACCGAAGGTGAAAAATTATAAAACACGCAGACCAGGAAAACATGGAAAAGTCGAGGAAAATTGATTTACTTTGAAAAAGTCGATTAATTTCAACAAATTAATAACAGATTTTGCATAGCTAGTTTTTTGGTTAGCACAAAACTCAAGAGATGACGTGCAATTCTATAAAACAAACTTAAAAAATTATCTAAATATGCTGCTGCTTTTTAAAAATTTGGATCCTTTTTCTGGCTTATATATAATTAGCAATAAATATAGCATTCCTTACATTGTCATGTTTTTGCATTTTCATTTGTCAGGATGGTCAGAAAAATGTGTTTTAAAAATTGGAAAAGTAGTGCAGATAAAAATAGCATCTCTGGGAGAACTCTGTACTAGAGAAAACATTTGAATACGTTTTTGCCTGTGATTGACTAACTTCTGAAAATTAATTGAACTGGCAATTGACATGGCAATCATAATGTCCCACCCTCATTATATAAATTAAAGCAATCTGTTAAGCCCTGTCCAAACCTAGAAAGCGTTTCCTAGAAACGTTGTTTCTGAAAACACATTTTCTCAAAATGTTTCCACTTTTCTAGCAAGGAAACATATTTTAAGAAACGTACTTAAGACAAAAGGCCCCAAATGTTTCCTCAAACATGTTTCCTTGCTGGCAAGGAATAAATATTTTGAGGCAATCTGTTTGCAGAATACCATGTTTCCAGGAAACGTTTCTTAAGTGTGGACAAGGGTTTAGTTACGAGGAGCAAATTTTGGACAATGTTAGAACTCCTAGTTTTTTATTTAATGTATTTGGTGGGCATACTCATGGACGCGAGTACGAACTCAACCTCTTGTTTATGGATTTTTGTCCAATACGTTTGTTGTTTCATCTCTTATTGTCCCTTTATCTATTTGTAAGAAATCCTGTATACTGCAAATCTGTCGGAAGCTCTTACAAGTTTAATGCAATTCCACTTAACTGCTTTAGTGGCCACCGACACTTATCGGATTCCCAGTCGACTCCCTATTGTTATTTTTGCCATAACAAACTCGGTTACGATTGTTCACTTTAAGGGAAGCGCTGTAGTGAGACTAAAGACGCAACCCATGTTTTTGGGTGAATTCCATGCTACAGATTCCACAATATGCATTCCAGTTAGGGCATGCACATATTAATGTCCTAAACAGCTCGGATCTTTTCAGCAGTGTACACGCACATGTAGAAAATGTAATAGAATTCATCATTAACATACATACTGTAATAACGCTGAATAACAACGTTCTCATTATTCATTTTCTATCTTTACTTCCAACAACAAATTATCTTAAGCGTACATTGTGGAACTTCTACGCATCCACCAAGATCCACCAAGAACAGAGCATATAGGATACTGTAATACTAAATTCCCAGGGCATGGGTACCCCCTTGAATAGGGGCAGCCCACAGTGCATGCGAATGTCTGTTGTTTGCCACCATTTAGGGGCTGCACCTTTGCAAAATATCCAAAGTTTGAAAACTTGAACAGTGCGCTGCATGTGAAGCGCCCTTGAGAGGTCTGGTAAGAGGCACTTTGAGGCCCTTCAGACACGTCTACCAACTTTATGAATGAAGATTATTTTGCATATTTTCTAGTTTTTCTCAGCGCGTGCAAATGTCCATTGTTGGCCACCACTCAGGGGCAGCACATTTGCAAAAAATCCAGTTTGAACAGTGTACGTCAAGTGCCCTTAAGAGGTCTGCGAAGAGGCCCTTTGAGGTCTTTCAGGCACGTTAATTAGCTTAATGAGTGCAGAATATTTTGCGTCTTTTTTAGTTTTTAGGATGCGATAGGAATAAGGCACATTCGAAGCATATTTTTTACCAACGATTCCTATTGTTCTATCCTGTCATTACGTCTAAGGTGGCGTCATGCCAAAATGCACGTCTTATAACAGTCTGGAGGTCTTCATCCTCAACTAACTGTTAGCAATGTCTCGAGAACAAGAACTGAACACACCAGCGCAGTTAATTAACATTGTCATTGGTTATTAATGCGACAGCACGAATAGCGATAGACGTTGCTTAAAAAATATTGCGTTGAATAAATGGCAGCGATTAAGGTGATCTACTGGCTAAATAGAAATTTGGAAAGCAACCCTTTATTTTCTACTAAGGTTCAGAATATGTTGCATAACTAATGTCCCTTTAAGTGATGCTACGCACTTAAACATGGCGGCTTCAACCCTTTTTTAAAGCCCACACCATCCACTCGTTCGTTAATTATAAGCTGACACCCGTGATTTATCACTCCATTCGTGGTCATCGCCATAATGAGATGCACGACTTGACCACATTCTATGAAATGCGTGAAAATCCCAGCACTGACCGTAATCCACTCTTCTCTCCTCTCTTTGAATTGGAAAGGGATTAGATGCAGCCTCTTCTTTTGTTCGTTTTATAATTGGAGGCGCTCGTGTGCATTTCCACAGATTTCTATAATGGGGAATTATGGTTGACTCTGTAATCAACTTGTGCGGTGATTAAATCTTATTCACTCGGAGCTGGCCCAGGGATTGGCAACCTGTCGCCAAGAGGATCTTGCGTCTGCAGGCCGGAAGGGGGCGCCATTCAAGTGCTTTTGTTTGGCGAATAATTTAAGCCAAAAGCTGGTGAATTTCGAGTCGCAATTAGCCAAATTGGTGGCGAAATGCAGGTTCAAGGCATATACATGTAAGCCAACGTCACCTCCAGCAATTGCGGGTAACATTCATTAATGTGAAAGTGTCTTGTAAGAAAATTTACTTTGTCTGATATTAACCTTAAATTCGGATCCTCATTTTGCTTTTTATTGATTCCTGTATTTCCTACATTATTGAGGTTGTCCTAAATTTTACTACAAATTGTTGTAACAAAGAAAAATAAGGCGGATACTGGATAAAATTCATCGTTTGAGATCCGTTTTTTGGAGAGAAAAAACTGCCTATGACATTCCTAATAGGCCTGCTGTAGTTGGGTCGCAAACGTCTGTCAATCCAAAATAGACGCGGGTCATGGTTCAAAGTTTGAGAACCTCTGCTTTGCTCATGAACATTTTTTTCTGAAATATGTGGTGAGGCGTTTGAACAAAATCTGATACTTGCATGTGAAGAAATGTGAAAAATCCAAAATTGAATACCGACTGGGCGCAAGCCTTTGAGCGATTACATTTAAAAAGAAGAGAATTCTCTAAACTGCAGTAATTTAATGACTTTTTTTTAGAAAAAATTCCTATATGCTGCCTATATTTTTCCTTTTTTCCTATATTTCCTAAATTATTCTACTTCAATACCGATTGACAGCCTGCCGATGGGTAATGAGTTGAACTGAATTGAAGATGTCCTCTCCAGA
Source organism: Kryphioiulus occultus (assembly GCA_034687865.1). Lineage (NCBI taxonomy): Eukaryota > Metazoa > Arthropoda > Diplopoda > Julida > Julidae > Kryphioiulus > Kryphioiulus occultus. Next base: position 21,063 of record JAQGAF010000204.1, read on the forward strand.
TGATAACTCGATGTCGAAAATCCATTTGCCGCCGATAAAACTTGTCAATCACGTGTATTCTTAAGCAATAACATCCTGATTAGTTGTGTTATTAACCCAGGAATACGCGGGATCAAGCAAGTTGAAACGTTTTCCGCTCGTGGCGCCATCTTGTGTCGTTCCTCTTGATTTCGTGAATTAACATGCGTTGGCTTCGCTTGTTATCACCGAAGGGCTTGTTATAGGCTACTAGTAAGGTTCATTAACTCTATGGGTATTCACAATATGCGATTATCAACATAATTTTGATATCGTAAGTGACCGAAAGTACGCCTATGCACTACTGGCTCTCGTTTCAGGTCATCAACCCTGTCCATGCTTGACAAATGTTGAAATAATCTGTCGGCATGTATTCTGTTTGAACTGTTTCCACAACGTTTGTTCAAAAGATGCATGTGTTAGTGTTAAATTTCACTCTGCCCTCTGTCGGCATTATTGAGCCGATTTACTACTTGTCTACTGCTGCATAAGAAGATAGTGCCTCTAAAACTTGGCTTCTTCATACATGGATTATGAAATGTTGAGCGTTTTTAGTTATACCATAGCTTCGATGGTTGAAAAAACTCGACAAAATAAGCATTCGTGGGGTCACATTTTATGCGTGATGATTTCATTAGCTCCTATACGACGTCTTCCTGTTTTTTTGGGGGGACTACACTCTTTCGTCCTAAATTGACCCAATAAACTATGCCTGTCGAGAGATATGCAATTTCTCTGAGGAGTGTGTATTTTTTCATCGACTATCGTCGTGTATCCACCTTCTGTCCGTAGGGTGCAATTTATAAATGAGGGTGGGGGGCTCGTTTAATGGAGATGCGCTCCACTGTCCAACTACAATGGCCACCCCCACGATTTCAATAGATCTCATCTCTTGACCAATTTATCTCTTTCTCTCCTCCCTCATTCCTAGGCCAAACAAGCTTCTCTGTGCCGTATGTTATATGCATGTTCGAGGGGAAATTCACTTAAGATGGAGCAAAAAACTGACCTAGGATAAAGCGTGGGCTCTCCTGTTTTCTCTACTTGAGGGGGAAGATTGGCTACAAATGATGCTTTTCGATGGGCACCAAAGCGTCTTTCTCGTCTGTGATGACCAGCTTGGCTCGGTCAGTTGTCCACTCTTCCTCGAGAGATCAACCTCACAATTGCCTCTTGTCGTACCAGCAAGGAGATAATGGAAGATGGCCCCTTGCGGTGGAATTGAGAAGTTCGAGCTTGCATGCTTTTGCTCCACTCGTATTGACCCTTAGGTCATTCGGAATAGGATTGGAGAGACGCCAGGGAAAGCTTTAAGCGAGCAGGCTCTCGGATACGATCATCAGGTGTTGGACTAAATTACCTTGAAGCAAATATCTGCAGGCGTGATGGTTAAAATATGCCTCAAAAGTCTGGGTAACACCATGGCATTCTCTCAAATACACTGAAGCACTTGGTGTAGTGTTTTCTCGTTGCCACGGTGTCACATGGCAATCCCTTATGATGTCTCGACACTTTTCCATAGTCCAGGAGCCAGTTGTATACAACCGACTTTTCCTCGAAAGTTCCACTTTCGGACAAAAGTGGAACTTTCGATATGAAAGTGCGTTGCGAAAAGTTCCCTTCCGATGGCCGAATGCGTCAACTTTGAAATGCGATACATTCTTTCGAAAGCACTGCTTTCGAGTCTAAAGTATCGGTCGGTTGTAAAAACTCCACCTTTCATACAAGTGCCAATTTCAAAGCCCATTTCGCATAGGGAGCTCTTGAGGCAATTTCTAGTATTTTCTGTTTTAAGACCCCTTCACACCTTTTTTTGACTCGTAAGTTAGTTAGGAATTAGGAAATTCATCAAGATTAGGACATTCAGAAACGAATGTGGCCATTCGCATTTAGATTGAAACATGAATTTTTTCCTTATAAAAACGAATATGCATTCAAAAATCTAAGTGATACTTATTTGCAACGCACTTTCGACTGCCACTTTCCAAAGTGTTACGTTTGCATCGAGTGCTACTTTTCTGAAAAGTTCCACTTTAGCGAAAGATACTTTTATGCAACTGGCTCCTGACGTCACCACTTTATTTTCTAGTCCTGGCGCATTATGACCAGATAGAATGAGAATGAGGGTAGTGAATTTTGGGATTTATGCCGTTTAATCGTCATTCTCAAAGATGCTACTGTAGGTTAGGGAATTTGTCCCTTTCATTCTTCACCACGATTTCAGTCTAGACGAGATATTACGAGATTCCGAAAAAAATGTCGCTGCCAGAAATGCCATTTCTTAATTCGGAAAGCCTCAGCTGGCTCGCAGCACAATGTGCGGTAAATTAGAAATTTACTTAATTAAATCTAACAAAACGAGTTTTCGGCTAAACCTCCTGCTCTCGTAATCCTCCATCCTTCATATTCGTTGTTATTGTCTCCCAAAAGAATTTCTCCAAATTTGTTGGCAACCTCCAATATTTAATCGACAAGGGAATTCCTACGAGCAATTAGCACACCATTCACCGTTTAGATTTTCAGCACTACCGTTTTTTCATGTGCGGTAAATTAGAAATTTACTTAATTAAATATAAGAAAACGAGTTTTTGCTCCGTTTTCTCCGTCGGCAGTCAAGTTTGAAGCATTCATTAAATAATGTTACAGTACAGGGTGATGGTGTTACCCTCATTACAAACATTAATTTAAAAAAGACAGTGTTGAGGAACAAAGTTTGGAAAAAGGTAGTACAACTAGGTTTTTATTTGATGTATTTGATTGATATGGATGCCCCATGTGGCGCTGTAATCGCTATAATCGAAAATGGCATCTACATATAGGAAAATCTAAAGATTGTCGATGGCAGCAAGGGATTGGGGCCAAATCGCCAATCAGTGTTAAACTCCATTTCTGAAATCAGTACTTACTCCCTGAATGTGAAACAAATACATACACATAACTTTAGATTAGGCCTATCTATCTGTTCCCAAGTCTAATCCTCGTAATTATTCACCAGTTTCACTAAGGAACACCGATATGTATCCTTCTAGTTATTTCCATCGTACTTTTTCGAAAACTAATAGGAAGTTTTCTAATTCTCATGAATTTTAAACAAAGCTGAAACGTGGCTTTCAGGTTGGTTAAAACCAATCTTCAGCGGATTTTTCGATTTTAACATTGCGGCTATAGGGTCCGTATTCCCCTAAAAGGTTTTTAGTAACCAAATCCGTTTAAGGGATAATGGTGCGACCGAGCATTAGCCTGACTCGTAAACTTGACGAGGGATTAAACGTAGGGCTGTGGTCTGCGCACGATTTTCGGGCCTAAGCCAAAGTCTGGCCTAAAAGCTGGTTAAAAGCCATGCTCGTAACCATCCTCAAGTATTATGACCAGCTCGTCTTGGCATTAGATGAGTCAGTTTTGACATTGGCGCCTCCTAATGGGATTAACGGTGTCGAATTGCAGCCCCTGGATGGAGGCAATCTATCATAGCACTGTCGATGTTAATGATTGCCTAACTACAGGATGACTAGGCCATTATTTGTCTAGCTTTATGCGAGGTCGTTTTCACTCCTCCACTTTCAGCGTCATCTGGTGGAGGGAAACGCTGCTGATTATAACTTATCTTATCCATCGGCTATCATCCAAAGATAAAATATGACCGTGATTAATCCTCAACAGAAATGAAACATTGGAAACGTGCAAATTAGCGAGTGCATATTCTGAGCACTTGTTAATCATGTTTATTCTAACATTCAGGGTGATCATAGTCATCATGGTGACTGCCAACTAGTAAAACCTGGAAACCTCAGGAGATTTTGAATTGAAACCTGGAATTCTTCAGAATCAATATTGGATTTTGTTTATTCGATATAATTATGAGAAATCGCCACGAAAATGATTGGTCTGATAATCAATTCTACCATCCCCCTAAAATTCAGCATTTGTGATTAAGTTTTTCTAGCAGGTTTGCCTGCAGGGCTCCTAAATTAATCTTTCATGCAGTTTGGATGATTTGTTATTAATATTTCTGGAAAATATTTTCGAGAGATTACACCTAAAATCCGGTATTTGTGATATTTTTTTTTAATTCCAGTTTCGTCTATGGAGTTAAATTCTGCCAATGTAAATATTTCCTAAATTTACTAAATGATCTAAAACTGCATTATTGTCATCTAGTCTTTATAAAAAAATTCCTCGAAATTTCCTTTAGTTATTATTATTATTTCCAAAAGAAACGTTTCAAGGAAAATACACCTAAAATAAATTCCGTTATTTCTGGTAGATTTTTCAAAGAAATGTTTGTAAAATCCGTCATGGGATATGCTTGTTGGTAAATATTGACTATAAACCTACAATTTCTGATAGGCATAAGAAAGGCCTAGATTGCTTACTAATCGAAATCGCTTAGCAAACTTCTCACCTTTGACGCCTATTGCTTTTTCCTATTTTTATTACATTTACCTGATTATTTTAAAATAGTCCGTTGCTATACTTGGTTTCGGTCGCACAGGGCCTCGATGAAATGCTATTTCTGGATGGTTTCCTGGCAACCACGTCACCTTGTCTACGCTACAACTGGTCGCATCGTCGCAAATTTGCCGCCTGTTTTTGCCTGCGAATGGCCGCCATCTTGGTAATCTATTCAAAGCTCTGTATGTACATGTATCCAGCGCTATAAAGTGTTGCGTCTAATGAGGCGTTATACGCCCTACATAAGTATTATTTTTTTTTGCTTTTTGTGTTTTAGTGGAGATTCTCGCTCGTTTGAGTCGTTGGTCTCCCCGTCTATAACGCTGATTTTTATTTATTTCGCACCCATTTGTGTGCATTTATACCGCCATAAACAAAAACCCCACTCCTCCAGCTACCACCCCGTGCTTTTCTTTTGTAGAGATTCTCGCACGTTTATCAAAGCGATGCATTTCACCAAATTGCTGATAGTGTTACTCCCCAGCACATAAAAACTGGCACGTTTTTTAGCAGCGTTTATTGCGAAAACGACGTTTGTAGCGCTTAATCCCTGGCGGAGTTTCGCAAAAAGCAGCCTTAAATTTCATTAAATTTACAAGGGAACCTGCACTATCTCGACGCTGCAGAAACTATTATATCCAGCAATTAATAGCGTTAATTATCGCGCCGCAGAGGGTCGCCATTTTCTCCTTCCTTTCTGTTATTTTTTTGGTTTTTTGCTTTCGCTGTAGTGCGAACAAGATTTAAGGATGAAATTTAAACTGCAACCGTGGAAATGATTTTTTATGTAATATTAATGCACTGCAATGGGCTGAGACCAGTTGTGTGTTTGTGTTTGGCTATGAGCTTATTGCAATTAAGCCTTAAAATTTCTCTGGGGATTTCTGTGTGGCGAGTATTTAGGAAAAAATATTGTTGAAAGTACATGAAAATATATGAGATTAAAATTATTATGAAAGTATGGTCGGTTTTAGAATTTTGAAATTTACCCATATTCGGTATTTGGTCGAATGAACAACAGGCGGCGCTGGGGATGAGTTTTTTGTAAGAACGTCCATAGCAAGTACATTTATATCAGGATTGCTTTAAATGTGTTGTTGTAATTTATAAAAGTTAATGCTGGCGTTTAAATTTCACACCTTGCTCAAATAAGGTTGCTTTAGCAGGCTTTATGAGGATAAATCAAGCTTGATTTAATTAATTTTCAGCTTAGCTTAGTTGCACATATTTCGCTCAAGCCTAAATTCTACATAGCCAGATGAAATTTTGGGCATGGTGCATGATGCGACTGAGCATTCGTTTTAAGATAAACTGGATGAAAATACTTTGTTTTAATTTAGGAATAATTTAATTCAGGAGATGAGGCGGTTTGCGCAGATCCTGGGAAACCTGGGAAAGTCGGGGTAATTTTGAAAATTTTGCAAATGGTCAGGGGGTTTTCTAACGTTATTATAATTTCAATTGGTCCATTCTATTTAGCTCCATTATGACAATATCGTAATTTGTCAAAATAAAATACATTCCGAGCATCTGCGTCCTCCTAATTAAAAATACAGATTAAAAATGTGCATTACTACTTTGATGCTGTGTGACTTCCATTATTATTAAATTTCAATAAGTATCGTCATAGTCATTGACCATATTGATTAAAAACATTATTTATATTAAAGGGCAGGTATTTTTTTTACTATGTATCGCTCAATGGGAAAACAAAAGGTCAGGGAACAATTTTTTTAACCTGGGGAACCCGAGTAAGTCGGGGGATTTTATTTTTATTTGCAATTCGTTCAAAATCTTTCAAAAATGATCAGCATTTTTTAAAATTCCAATTTGTTTCCATCACAAATGGCGTCATTTTATCGCCTCAAATATGACCAGCAAAATAGAACCTAGCCCTTTATCTTCCACCGATGGGTATATTTATGACCTTTGAACCCCACTAGTTCCCCAACGGTTCTTTATCTCACCAGTTCCATATTCGAAAATCAAAACCAGCATAGCACCAGATGCCAGCGTTAACGAGGCATTACATTTTAATGTTCGCTTAACCCTCTCCTCCCCTCTTTTATTCATCCAACCTCAGATTGGCTTAGTTTCGCTGATGATGATAACCCTTTAAGGTCCAGATAACGGTGATTTCGTCATGGGTCAATTTTAAAAGTATCAGTTGTCAAGGCAATAACCGTTATTGTTGGCCATGTAATAAATTAACGGATCGAACAGTTGGCTCGCATCAAAGTTATCGAAATTGAAATGCTTTTGTTTGCTCGTATACTTTGAAGTGGGTGCAACCGGCGCGCCCCCTTTGTTGGTTTTCGTTTTTAAAAATCTACCCCTTTTTAACTCTTGTTTGTTTTAAGCGAACGAACACTCCTCTGTGTGCCAAATTTGTCAGCGGTTAAATACCACCTGTCAATGTGCACGTCATATCAAAGGTACATTTATTATGGCTGGGAGTGGGGTGGGAAGACAACTGATGTCAGTGTAAATTTACAAAAACGTCCTTGCAGTTTTGTGATATAATGGATTAAATTATATCCCCTCGTATACGGTTCATGCAAATTGATCAAATTAACTGTCCATGTTGCATTGGCAACAGAGAATAGGTACATTTTTTACCCTGCATGACGAAAATCCTCAATAATACATATTCATCTTCAGTAGATGTTATACATGTACCTGTATGTAGCAGGTGCAAAACACTGCTGTAAACAAGTTTTCGTGATTTTGGTATTTTTAGAATGGGAATACGAGAAATGATAATGTTACGCTTTATAAAACACAATTCATTTAATTGCTGTGCTAAAATTTTAAATTCACAAGAAAATAAGGACTATGGAGAGGGCAGTGTCTTTTTTGAAATATTTGATAGAATTTTCAAAATCTGCTAGAAAAACCAACGTTGAAAATTCTTGAAACCTGTTTTATAAATGTGGGGAAAATTACTGTGAATACAGCACGCCTGTTTTATCCCAAAAATCATTTTCTGATTTAATTTAAAATACATTTTTGCACAATGAATATTCATGAATATGAAATATAACGTATCTGATTGGGTCAGAAATCTGAACATTTGGTATTATGAGTTTGTTCCTCGAATTTTGAGGTTTAGTCTAAAATATTTTTTTTTGCTTCCAAAATGAATGCTATCGAATGATATCTTTTTGGAAGAAATTTTTCAATTTGATAGTGTGGGTTTATTGTCCCTCAATTAATGCGTGAAATATATTATAAAGATATGAAAAACCGTTTCTTATCAATAAATATTTTTTAAAGAGAATACTTTTCAGTTAGCATTCAAGATATATTATCAGTAATTTAAATTAAACAACGCTTTAACCCAAATAGCCATTCAATTGATGATCCTGTTATTTTTTTACAGTAATTATACACGACTCTGATCATGCCAGGCAGCTTTGTTACAAATTCCGGTCACTAAAGGGCTCTTTTCCTTCGTTTTAGTTGTACCTGAATATTTTCCAGCGCATTGGCTTTCAACGACCTGTTGAACAACGGCTTGGCATGCATGCAACAAGCAGCAATCTGTTGCTATAGCGCATCAGAGCCCCAATTCTTGGAAGCTTTCTAGCACCCAGAAAGACGCCAGAATCTTGGCAAATTAGCGGATTTCATGAATTTCGTGAAAATTTCAAATTTCGGGAAACCCTCCAACCCAAATAATTTTAAACTTGCGGAACATGCATATCCTCAAAACTGCCCTCGGCTTTAGTCCCAAGCCTCCCTTGGCACCCGAATAGTATTTCAACGGGGTCCTTACCTCAGTGTTGAGCGTATGCGGGCATTCATCGAGTTGAGGTGGGTCAAAGGTGACGACGCGACCTACTCCAGTGCGAATAATTCCAATTGCGACTAGCGGCGTCTCCTCACCTCTCGGATCTGCAAAAATGGGGAAAAATCAATATGCATTTTGGGCATTTTACTCCAAACTCCAGTTTTCGATCATCGTCCAATTAACTTCTCACACGCACCATGTTATCTTAGAATATGCGAGAGAAAATGCACCGCCTGGGGCCACGTTTTCCGATGCAAATATTGCCTGCAAATTGGTGCATCCCAGGGCTCGTTCATAAACATTTCAATCTCATAGTTGGTGCCCCGGGGCCCCTCATGGAAATTCCCTCCATTAATTTAGCAACCTCTCTAGCTCCCCTGATTTAACAACGCTCTGAATACCTACTTGGGCTTCCCAGCGAGGTTATTCCTCTCCCCTCGACCTCTTCCGGATCCTGTTCTTCTCCGACTGACCGCTGGACTGGACGTCTGCTTTTTATAGGGCCTTCCAGCTTAATGGCGCACATTTGCAGCGATGATTTGGGGATAAATGGACACTTTGGGCCATATCGAATGTCGTGCTGGACAGGGGTGGGGGGAGGGGGTTGAAAAAGGCCGCTTTTGATGAATTGCTCTTCGGACACACGTCTATTCCGCCCGGGCACTGACCGCTGCGGGCTGGGAATAATTATTGGCAAGGGTAGATGACGGTATTGATGTGCCTCTGAACGATAATCCCATCATCGTCACCATAGTCTCGTATCTGCGGACGCCAGAGCCCGGCTCGAGCCTCCAGTCGCTGCCGCGTCTGAGCTCAGGAGACGCGGCATGGTCGAGGCTGCAGCCCGGGACTTTTCCAAATGGGATAGGATGGGATGGGATGCTGAGGATGGAGATGAGGGTAGAGGGAAGGGAAAGGAGACCTGGGCAGAGACGCGCACGTGCGCTCGGCGCGAGGGCCCGCGCGTGTTTGAGAAGCCACGAGCTCGGTCGCGTTCCAGCGGCACGAGATGCTGCGCGAGAAAACGCGAGAGTGGGGCGGGGTTATCGTGGCCCCGCCCGCCCCCGCATGACGCACTTCCGGGGGATTCCGCGTGGGCGGGGACTCGTGGCGAATGGCGAGTGGCGAAGCCCGGTCACCGAACCCGTCATTGGGCGGGGGTCGGGGGAGAGAAAATTTGGGCCATTGCGGGTTTCGGCCCCAGATTATGAGAAATCGAAGCCCTGGAACGTGTGGCTTCCAACGCCTCAAGCTTCAAGTACCCATGGATGGATTCGGACTGTGGGCCCTTGCACTGGCTGCATGCACCTTACCATCCTTTGAAATTGTCAGGAAATTTTAAGGCTGAAAATACCCTGTTTGATCTGTCATACCCAGGATAGACCAAAAAACGCGGTAACTGAAACAACTTGGTAATCAGTTAGGTGAACAGACTGCTTTGACTATCGCTGCATGCAGTGGGTTGTGGCAGCACGTGCTGGCAATGTATTATCGAGGTTTAATCTCGTTTTCCGTTACCTAGACACGCAGAAAAACGTCATCGCGGTTTTCTGTCCTGGTTATCAGGGTGAAGGCTGGCTGGAGGTCTTTGAAAATAAGGAGGAAATCATTGGCGCATGCGAGAAACTGCACGATTTGTCAACCTTGCTCGTGTATTGTACTGCATGGACCTACTCAATGTTAAAAATGATAAATCCGCGAATCAGTAAACATACCTGAACAGCCCACGCAAAATTGCTACCATGGCAAAATTTGCGATTTTTGGTTCAGGGCATTTTTACGTCAAGCGAAACTATCTGTCTTTAGAAAAATATCACAAGTGATGGCAGGTGGCCAGTTCAGAAACTTCGTGAATTCGAAGCGATTCACAAACTCGCTTATCGGTAAATCGACGATTTGCGAGTTGTTGCTGTAGAAATGCACGTTATACATCAAAAAATTTGGTCCTATAATTTTATTTATTGCCCAGAAAATGCGATGCGATCAATGGCAGCGTTATGTGACGCCCGACGACCATTGAATAATTATTGGAGACAGTTGCATTTTTTTGTAATATCGTCATTTCCTATAACACACTTGGCTGTGCAACTGTACATATATACATTATTCTTGCTCTGACATAGTCAATGAGAATGTTAGCTTCTCCTGACGGCTCCAAGGCTGGCAGTGATTGCCTAGTGGTTGGGCAGCCAATTAACCAATTACATTTTTGTGTTTGTTTGGGCTAGGAAAGATTAGGTAAGACTAAGGCTAAATCAGGTTGTTCAGGGCAGGTTATGTAGGAAAGGGTCAGGCACTAAAAAAATACGAGAACAGAACGAAAAGCAAAAAAAGCCACGAAAAGGATCAATAACAACAGCCTAAATACGCATTTGGTGCAGGTGATAATGTACACTGTAATATATGTACATATTTCGCCAATTTCTCTAAACTATCGACATTCTCGATTCGACTTACCGAGCCTGCCGAGTGATTTATCCGATCTTCACAAACATTAAATGTTAATCCCATGGACGTCACTCGTGTATCACCAAAAAACGTTATTCATCCTACGACGTTCTCGCCATAATATGTGAAACACCCGATAAATCCCATCATCACCCGAAATTCACAATGGGTAGATACGACAAAATGGACACACGTTCGCTTAAATCCGGTATCTGGTCCCATTCGCACGGTATCCATGCTAGCAACAGCGAAGGCAACTGTTGAATCCGATCCATGGGCGCAACAGGTGACCGTCTTTCTCCGCTACGCTAGCATCGCTCGAAGGCGAGCCGAGCAGCTACAGCAACAGTTGGCAAAATGCATCGTCTCTACTCTTCCTAGGCTAGGGCTGGGCTGGGCTGGGCTGGGCTGCTGAACAAAAATCTAAGCTACGAGTTGCCTTCTTTACTTTGAACGCTATGCTGCCTACGTGCGTACGTGGTGACGAGGACCAGCCTCTCCTACCGTTGCGTGATGGTCGAAGAGAACGTCTCGAAATGCCCAAGATTTCGCGTTTCAACGCCCAGCCAGCCACGATTGATGAGACGAGCTGGGCGGGAGCTTCCTCTGTACTCTAGCTGTTTCTAGCCGCTTTTTATGTGCAGACCTTTCGAACAAGTAGTTTGGAACGGTGGCCTGGCTACTCTTAAGCTGCTTTTACACTCTATGACAAAACGTGTTATACGTGTATAGGGTAGTTATTAGTTACCTAGCCTAGGGAAGCTAAATTTGCTTTAAAAAGAGAAGCAAAATGTTATTTAACATGTTTCGTGTTATACAATATGGCAGGCTAAAGGTGAGTTTACACTACAGGGTGTTTATAAAGGCTGTTTACAACTTAAAAATTCATAACAGGAATTCTAATTGAAATACAGTAACATTCTTTGGTTCATGTGATACACCAACTCAGTTTTTTTGGGTTTTAGTCCACGTCGACATGTGCGCCTCTGGTGGCAGTTACGGTATTTAATTGGATTTTCAACCCATTCTGTTGAACTTGTTATGAATTTGTAAAGTTGTAAACAACCTGCTAAACACCCTGTTGTACAGCTTGTTATACATCTATAACGCCCACTCGGTTACGTGGATCATCAATGTTACGAGATGTTAAATAACATTTTCTCATTTTTCAAACAAGTTGTATAACTTTGCATTATAACACGTTTTGTTATAGCGTAAGCGTACCTTAATTGTTATGTGCAGGTAAAGATCAAAGGAAGTTATAAAGCGGGTATACACAAGTTACATACACAATGAATTTAAATTCGGGTCATGGAAGTCTTTTGGCGTTTTTTACATGTACAGTATATTACAAGTTGTACATGTACAACACAGTTATAAACTGATTTGTTATATTATTTTGTTTTGTGATATAGTGTAAACCAAGCGTGTTGAAAGCGTGTTCTTACGTTTCAACTCGCTTCAAACTTTCAACTCGCTATTTGTAACCAATATAAAGCAGTTTGATTGCAAAGCTTGATACTAAATTCACTGCATTCTGCTTTGAACCCAATCTGTAATATACAGGGTGCCCAAAAAGTCGTTATCAACGGTCTCTCATTCTTTCCTAGCCTTTCTAAACAAAATTTGGTCAACTTATGATCATGTTTTCATCGAAAAATCCTTATTGGCTAACACGATCGTATTTAAAAACATTCGATACCGAAAGTGGATGATTGGACGTTGATTAATAAGCATTTGACCAGGGATTGTCTCAACCGGTTCTCGTACCTGTAATCGTTACTCCCCCATGTGGAGATGTTTTTTCGCCGTTTTCTCTTCTCCCAATTGAAATATTCCCATCTCGACGTAATGACATTACACAGATAAAAGACGAGTGAAATCGAAATTTGATTTAATTAAGCAAATCCGCCGGCACGTTTTTAATAACATCGGGGCCTGCTAATACGCAGTGTACACCAACTTAAATTGAAATCATAACGCTTATTTTTAGACATTTTTTTCGCCCTGGCATCTACATGTATAGTGGCATCGCGTTCGTTAAAATATTAAGAGGAGATAAAAAGTAGAATAGGGACGTTGGTGATAATAACGGCAGTTAGTGAGACCGTTTACATAATCCGACACTGTCGAGACTGAGGTGTTGGATACGTGTTTTTATGAATCGACCCCCTCTCGAATATCTCGATAATATCGCCATTATTTTTTTCTCGTTTTCACCCCCCACACTACTCGTTATAAGAGTTTTATCCCCTTTAGAGGTTCGTCTAATTATGACGCTCTCGAATATTCCAGCCTGAATAAATAGATGGCGTGGCTTAGTGGAGTATCGCTTCTTGTTTAATTTGTGGTTTTCATTATCTTTCGGATATCTATCACGCCAATTTCTTGTAACTGATGTAATTCAAGGAGAGGAGCTTGTAGTCTGTATCCTGCTGTTGGATTTCTTGCTCGCTGGTGCTTTGCATATGCTAGCTTTCATCGTCGTTTTTGCACGCATAAAACACGAAGGCTATGGGCAATGGAGATGTAGTCGCTAATCATAAGTTGGGGGCTGATCACAAAGTTTCTGAGCAGTTTTTCAAGATTACAAGTAAAATTCAATGGCTCGAGGTGGCCTTGTTATTGTGCGGCATAAGTAATGCCGCTTAAGTAATATTGCGCTGATTCGTAGAACGTGGTAACCATAGCTACCGTGGAACGTGAGATTCCATTTGGAAGACGTTCTATAATCCCAACCACTCGGTAATTTTGTTTTATCTTAATGTATCGATCTCCACCATCTCAAGTAAGACTACCATTAGCGGGTAATTATTATATTGGAAGTTCGAAAAACAAGAAGTTAAATTATATATTCGCAGAAACCTCTATTTTTGACGAGTAAATGCTGTTGAGCGCCCCAAGAGAGCCCAAGAGATCGATAGTAGGATTAATATAAGTTGATTTTACAAGTTAGTGCCAATACGTGTACATGTATAGCTGCTTGTGCAATGTTCATATTCTGTACTCGCAATCCAGACTTGTTAACAATTTTTCGGACGGTTTGACCAGTCCCTCGCGAATCCAGTAGCGGCTACATTAATACTTTAACTCCTGCAGAATCTGTATAAAAACTTACATGTACGTTTCCATTTTTCGTGATTTCAGATCAACGGATGGACAAAATAATGGAAGATCCTAACAATGCGGATACAATTCATGTTGCCTACATGGTTTCGAAAAACACGAAGGGAATTTCAACATCATCTCTAACCAGCAGTATCATCAGATTTCAACATCATCTCTAACCAGCACAATCACCAGATTGCAGCATCATTGACTACTCTGGTTAGTTCAACTTTATTATCCCCTATTTTATTATTGCATGTAATTGACCTACAGGCATCACCAGTAATGCCATGTCGTGATGGGGGTGAATATACCCAAAAGAATGCTCCCCATATACATCAAACCTGTTATGGTATACTTGCATATCCTCGTATGTGCAATATTTCACATAGTTTACATTAGAGGTAAATAACTATTTTTAAAAACAGCCATATTTCAGTATTGGAGGGCGCTCTAATCGTCACAACTATCTTTTTTTTGTACACAAATGTGCGGGAAGTTCAAACGAACACTGTTTGCATTAACTGATTTTCCGAAAAAATCAAACTTACGAGGGTTTGCAAGCATATCATCAATATTCAGCTACATGAACACCTGGAATACTAGGGAAATGACAGGTAAAAGGTAAAGTAGCTTAAAAATTTGCTTCTATAAATAGGAGATGTCAATCCTAAAAAAATAATTGTAATGGACTAATTGGTGTGCGCATCCGCAAATGACTACCAAAACCGGTTTTGCGGGTTTTGGTAGCCATATGCACATGCGCACAACAATCACTCAATATCAATTACAATTAATTTTTAGGATTGACACCCGCTATTGTCTACAGGTTAGACAAATTAGAAAAATAACAGCAATAGCACATATTGTAATATTGTATGGGTGTGTGGGGGTTTGTATGGTTGTATGGTTGTACTAGGGTGTGTAACGATATTCACCGATTGGTGTTGTGGTTCTATAGTGACAAATGACAATGCTTAGCACTGGGCCATGTTGTGTACTTGTAACTTGTAATGTGTGGAGTAATAACACAGAAGTGTAGTAGTTTTTGCTGAAGAACACAAACGCTTGTATCTATTACTCCATACCTCTACAAGTACAAGTCCATGTTTCTGTGGGATAGGACTCTGGTCGAATTATGTTGCTTTAAATTTGTCCACCAGACGGAGACACCTGCTGCGTTGTGACGGGCCTATTGACGTCTCCAGAGGCAGGGCTGGCATAAGCTAAGGGATTTTCCCTACACGTTCGTGCGGGCTAATGTGGTTCAGATGCTAAGGGGTTTCATATTGCGTTCGACGTTCTCCCATATCTATTAATACCAGCACGCAGATGAGGAATTATAGGAGAGAGAGAAGCTTCCTTGATCCCCTCTGTCATTTTCTTCTTATTTCTTCTCCTATTTTTTTTCCTACTCAGCTCACCCCTGCTGCTACACCTACCCCTTCTCCCCCGTGCCCAGGACCCCCATTTTCTTATATACCAAATCCCTCCTCTTTACAACTGATCAAGCCGTCTTTGTCTTTTTTTTCTTCTTCATTAAGATTACTTGCCTACGTAGTTCCCGTCGAAATGAAGCTGGGGAAAATAATACGCTCTCGTGTATCCATATATTTTCGATGGGAAATCTAAGATTTTAATTGCGTTGTATAATCTGCATTATTTCGTATCGTAATCGTGTCCGCCATTATTGAGGGAGACTCAGGAGGAGGGAGACACATACATATTGTCTTTTACTGCTTCTTCAGCCCGATTCGTAGATTTTTTTTCACTACATTTATTTGACGGCTTATGGGCCCATAAAATTGCCAGAGGCATGCATACTGCCAGGCACGTTTTTTTTTAATTTGCCTTCGCGAGGCGGCCTCACGAATATCGATTTCCATATTCAACGAAATTAATTTCGGGTTTTAGCATTATAATGGGGGAATATTGTTTTTGTTACTGCCATTGGAAGCTCGACGATGTTTTTTTGCCTAAAACTTATTCTCGGAGACCAGGACACATTCTGATCGATAGTTATTTGAAGGAGAAGTTTCCTAAAATGGCCAAACGTCGATAATGGTGACGAGAGTAGGGCAATCCTTATGGAAAAGTACCACATAATTTAGCGACTCAAAACAGGTAATAATAGCATTTTCGCCTGTACTATGGAACATGCCCTGCTCCGACAGTGACACTATGAGAAAGTGGGCTTCTCCTAATGCCTCCTAGGCTGGCAGTGATTGCCTGGCGATTAGGGGCAGCTAAATAAAAAAAATTCATTTTTAGGTTAGGTTAGTATAAATTACAACAGTTAGGATAAGAGTCATTCTAGTATATTAGACAACAGGGTTTCCCAGACCTGCAAAACATGGAAAAGTCAGGGAAAGTTAAACAGCTTGGAGAAGTCAAGAAAAAATTAGCGAAATTTGATTTACTTTGAACAAATCAGCGAAGTTCAAAAAAATAAATAACAGATTTTGCCTAGACAGTTATTGGTAAGCCCAGAAATCAACAGGTGACTATCAATTTTGTAAAAGAAATTTGAAAATCTAATCTAAATTTGGGTCTTCGTGAAAATATACAGGGTGAGGCAAAAATATGTTAACACCTGAAATCGCTGGAATTCCTGCCGAAATGGCCCAGGAGGGCCTTACAAACAACAATGGACATACTCCATAAGTGCATTGAGAATGATGGGGCCAAATTGAGACCGGTAACCAAGGATTTCAAGCGATGACGCGAGTGATGCAGTGTTTCAGGTGTTATCATCTTTTTGCCTCACCCTGTATAATGAGCATTAAATACAGCATTCCTTTTATTGGCATGTCGTATTATTGCATTTTCAGAGGTCAGGGTGGCCAGGGAAATTCGTTTTGAAACCTGGAAAAGTCGTCAGGGAAGTTGAAAATGTTATCTTTGGGGGAAACCTGGACAAGTATACGAGATTTAAATATTCTGTGCACATCTGTAGCGCTTACCAATATTCCATTTTGTTCTCTAGCTATTTCGTTAAATGTCAACTGATCAACTTGTTCTAATCAGTTTTTTCATATCGGCAAATTTCCAATCGACATCAGATTTCGCTAATATGAAGGTGTATATTTTATTTTCCGGTTTAAAACCGGTATTAATTATATATATTTTCCTTAATTTTTTTCTCCCATGAATTGACATATAAAGAAAATTTTCTTAATTTACAATTTCGCTTCCGAAAAAAAAATACTGAAAGGATGATGGTTTCACACCGCAGTTAAAGTGGCTTCGGATTTGAATTAACTCTAAGAAAAGCTGATTTCTATGCATTCTTGGAAGAGCGTTGGGGATGCTTTAATCATAACTGAATTAGGCTTAAGAAGTTGGTGTTTCTTCCACCTGTTTGCATCTGACATCGTTTCCCGGGCTTCTGTGAGCCGAGATACGAAACGTAATTACTTTCCAACATGAAACATACATGTAAATAATATTTGAACAAATAAGCTTAGCGAACGAACTGAACAACCTGCGTGTAATTCGGTGGCTGCTTTTCATGTACATGTATCACTATACATGTCTGATTTCCTGCGACGTACGCTGGATCAGTCTTGCGTTAACCCTATCCTTTGTAATAATGGAATCATTTTGCATTTTAAGAAAATCAGACCCCATGTTTATGAATATTAATAAGAGAAAAGCATGCGTGTCATTCAGAATTCATGAAATGCAATAATGAAGCTTATAGTAAAAAATACAGTAGGAAACATGTATGCAAAACTGTTACAAATGATGGATTTTTACCCAATATGACAGAAATGATGACCTCATCATCCCCCAGGTGATGCCATAATATTTGAACGCCCCCATTGAGATAATCCATATTGGAAGAAGTATTGCAATGGGAATTCGCTGTACTGGATTGTTGACAAAACCGACCTACGATTTCACTAATACAAGATTCCCCCACAAATAAAATGTTCAATTTCCCTGACTTTCCCAGGTTTTAAGACAAATTTCCCTGACCACACTATAATCACTGAAAATGCAAAGTTGACATGCCAATGTAAAAAAATCCTATAAGATTATTTATTGCTTTAATTTGCTTAATATGCATGTATATAAACAGAAAACGAAACACAATTTTATAAAGAAACAGCAAATTTAGATTATTTTTCTTTAAAGCCGCAATTTCATTTTAATTGCTTCCACAGCACTGCTTGTCATCTCGTGACTTTTGTGTTAACCAATAACTAGCTATGTAACATGTACCTTTGAATTGTTGAATTTCCTTGACTTTTTCTAAGTAAATCCATTTTTCTGGCTTTTCCAGGTTTTTCATGTTTCCTGTTCTGGGGGAACCCTGTTTATCATGGTGAACAGATGTTTGTAAGAAACGTTATTAACTTAGAATGCGATCGCAAACAAATAAGATAAACTTTCACTCTGGATGTTTGCGATTGGCAAACATGCAGTAGGAGGGCGACATACGAACATCGAACGTTTTTTCGAACGAATCTAAATTCAGAAATGTAACATCAAGATTTCCAAAAGTTTTATCACAGTTGTAAATGTATCTCAATGTATTTGTACATGTATGCATTAGTAGGTTAAATGCACATCTGGCAAAAGTGGGCTTCTCCTAACAGTTAATAGGCTTTGCGGCTCTGTGAATGAAAGTCATATTAAAATTAAGTTTATTTAAAAAAATAACTATACCGCATTTGCCGAAAATACCATCGCTATGGTATGTTAGCATTACGACATTGCTAAACGAATCATTTCCAGAGCATTCTGATGGGCGTATACAAATATAGTCGCTTGAAAAGAAGTATGCGAGATGCTAGACCACGCTTTCAAATGGCATGCAATGCCTCTTCAATGGGCGTTCTGCCTTAGGAAAAACGAAGCAAAACAAAATTTTCAAGCTGCCCACCCAAGCTTATTTGCTGTTAAGGAAAGCCCGCTGAGTAGGGAGGTGTGCGCATATCCCACTATTATCCTCAATGTGTCTCAAATAAGATGACTATTAGTATGTAATTATTACCCTTCTCGACAAAAGTTTGGAAATTTCCTAATCGACGCAGCTTGTGTCCAGAAAAAATGTCCATTACATAAAAATGGCAAATGCAAACTTAATATGGCTTATGGATGATTAAACTGCCACTATTTGACTGTGTTGAGGTACAGTTGTTAGATATTATACCGCCACCACATGAATTAAAGCGACGTCAACAAATGGGGTACCACTGACAAAAGTTTGGCAATAATCAAATATGGGGACAAAAGTTTGGAAATTTTGCAATTATTAATCTAGTCCAGCCTTCGTTTGTTTGGATCACAGACTGAATTCATCGTGGCATTAACTCAGTGAGCATTTGGCAGTATTCTTCACTTAAATTGCACCTCACATCTTGAATATTTGCTCACAATTCAGCCAAATAACATGGGTTCTGCTTCAGTTTTCTTTTTCATGTCACCCTTTATGGTTTTAAACAGATTGATGTCAGAAATGTTCCTTGGTAATTATAAAACATGAATATGTTGTTCATCAAACCAGGATATTGTGTTTTTGACTGTACAAGTATATGACGTGATGCACTATCCTGCTGATAACTGCAGTGCCTGTCTCTGAATAAGAACTGCCCTTGGAATTAAATGAGCAACCATATTCCCCACATATGCAGTGTTATTCGAGTTGCTAGTGATAAAGTCCAAACTTACAAGATCATTTGCACACATACCGGTATATTGGCACTTCATAAACGATGACCCTGAATTGTAATTTTGCAAAAATCTGTAGAACTAGCACTCCTGCCCGTCCTAGGACGTGATAGCTATACAGGAACAAATTGCTGTATATTTAGAAAAAAAATAATGCTACTCCGTCCTAGGACGTCCTATTGTCGTATCATAATGCCAGTTAATCCTACCTGGTGCAACGGCCAAAGTGGACACTAGATTAGCTGAACACAGCCATGAACGACACTGGGTGGTTGCTAGGAGCCAATTAGTGGCTGGCAGGCGTTTGTTGGTTGCTAGGGATTTTGCTGCCTCATCTGTTCGCGACCTAATTACGTCCACGCTACTCTCGTACATACATTACAGTGATTGAAGTTTATACTCTTAAAATTGATTATGAAATATCGCCTCAGAAAGTAGGCCTAGCAGTTCAATTCCTGCGCTGAATGGCAACTCTAACTGGTGTGTCTACTGGGAAATATTGCCTCTCGTCATACAGGCATTCATTTTGTTTTAATTTTCTATTTTCGTTCCCATTTTTGATGCGACTACCCACTATCCCTACTCCCACGATCCCTAGTTTTTCTAGCCATATTTCAATTTTTTTCTCGATCCGTCTAATTTTAACTACGCTATCTCGTACGTTTTCTACCCGGAATATACCCCATGGACGTGTTTCGTTTCATCTATTAGACCTGCAGCTTTCGTTTTTTATTTCCATATTTTTTATAATTTCGGTCTTTTCATCTCAATTTCTGAGCACAAAAAATGGTTCCATCTCGGCTAAGCTGATCAGTCATTTTCGACGGGTTTATGCTTTCACCCTCCAATTTTCCTACGAATTTGTATCTCTCGGATTTTCGAGCATTTGCTGGCTCTTATCTCATTTTTCTTCTATCCCGACTTTTTTATAATTTTCCCCTATTTTTTGTCGCACGCGTTATAATAGATCTTCAATACAGAACTGATATTAAGGATGCCCCCGGATCATGAAATATTTGCCAAAGCTTTCAATCGGTTAGACTTCCCTTCCTGAGCACCTCTGAACAAAGGATAAACAATGCTCATTATAATTGCATTCTGATATGTAAAGTACAGTGTATGAGCGAATTTAAAACGATATTCGTCTAACTTCTGAATTTCCCCGCATTAATAAAATGTGGCAGAAATGTCTATTTTAGACATTTTTTCTCTGGAATATCTAGGTTTGAATTGCGGACTGTAATATACATGTATGGGCCCTGCTCCCAAAAAGATTTTATTTCAACTCTGTGAATTACAAATATCAAAGTTACATCTTACGTGTCCTAACTTACAGGTTGGCAGACTTCCTAAATTAGCTGCCCATACCGCCAGGCAAACACTGACAGCCTACAAGCCGTTAGGAAGAAAATTTTTGCGCTTACTGGGGTGAGATTTGATTTCCAGTTGTTTTACCCGTGCTGCTGCTGCTAGCCAAAATCGTCGCTAAAATGTCGCAAAAGCAATTTCACGTACTAGCCACTGTATTGACCCCTTAATCACGACTGGATTTTGCTGGCCTTACTCCATTTAGGATTAAGCCTCGCTGGCCACTGGTGAAGGGGAGTAAACATCGCATGCAAAACAGTCGTTTTTTCCCCCAACAAATATTCCGAGCAGGAATAAAAGTAAATCATTTTCAATGTTTAATGTTTAGATCTCGGCGTGGAGATTAATCCTGAGTGTGCTTTACGTGCATGCATGGGGAATTGGGTATACGAGCGAGAGAGGACCACTACCGCCCCCTGCGCCCCCATCCTCGAATGGCCAGTTAATGCTACACATGCATATGCATGGGACCATTAGGCAAATTTATGCATTCCCATTAAGTGTCAAATAAAGGCAAATTTATATGACCGTTTAACCCTTTGAGCCCTATGTGTGGGATGATCTTAATCAAGTTGTCTGTTGCACCTACTTCTGGATCCCCCATTGTTCCAGCGCGAGAATAAAACCGTAGTGGACGCTCTGGACAACCGCCAAACTGTACACCGGATTTTAGGGAATTACAATTCGGAATTTAATTCATCTCATCTTGTGTGACTTTGTGACATGTATACTTTTACGATTTCAATGATGGAATTATACAAAATTGAGTACGTTTTTTTTTTGGATAACGACACCTCCGAATACACTTTAATATTACATCTAGTAGTGCATGAGAAGTCATTTGAAGGAAGTGATCAGACAGTGTTCACTGATGCTCTAAAACAGTCTGACAATTAATTTTTCTGTTATTCAGATTCAATTTTTGTAGGTGTGATAATGAAAATTATACCTGAATTGGGCAAAAAGGGGTTTCCGATGTGCTATGATATGCTACCGATATGCTATGAGAAAGATGCTCAGCTATGATGCCAGCGTTTTATTTGAATTTTTTCGTAGTCTCGTCATGCGGTTACGAAAGCTATCGAAGGGAACTGGCAGCAAACATAAGTAGTCGACAGTATTCTGGCAATAATCCGCGAAACAATTCCACTGAAACTCCATTTACAATGAAATTCTAGTAGAAAGACTACGACAGAATAGGCCCTGCTCTTCCATAGACACAATGTTAAAGTGGGCTTCTCCTAATGGCACGTATGCCGGCATAACCTAGGCTAATATACCTAGGTTATTAGGGACATTTTTGTTTGATTATGGGAAAACTATCACCATTTTCACTTGAATAAACGCCTGGCTATTTACAGATAAACAATGCATGTGTTAATACTTGTGTAAGTTAGGGGGAAAGTGCCACTGTGTCTCATAAATCGGCCGTTTTCGGACCTAGGTTATTAAGGATAGTTATTATTTTCATGAGTACTACCACCTCTTTCATTTGTTGCCATGACACACCCTGTATGAAGTGGGCTTCTCCGAATGGCTCGTATGCTGACAATGATTGCATGACGATTAGGGGCAGCCAAATAAATTATACTTATAGGTTTGTTAGGTCAACTTAGCTTAGGTTAGGCATACTTACACACACAAAAAGAAATCAATCCCGAAAAAGCAGAAAAACAAAAAGGATAATTTGCGACTGTTAGGGGGTGTCATTTTTCTATGCTAGACAAATATTTAGTGCACATTTGGAGCGGAGCATAATCCGAAGTATTGCCCTGAAAAGTTTGGCTCAGCTTAGGTACTTTTCGGTCGACCCTCGAACGCCCAACGTGGGGAACTGGACAAGGATGACCAGACCGATGACCAGATTGGGAGTTGCTGGAATCGGGTGTGGAAAAATGGCAAATAAATGGCCGCTAAAATGATGAGATGAAAATGCGGGGTAGAGCTAGGGGAGAAGGACGTTGGGTGGGGGAGAGACACACAGTAGATGAATGTAATATTATTGTGGTGATGAGATGGTTTCGGCTAACCAAAAAGCATCTCCGTTAGATTGGATTGCTTTTCGGAGTTTGTGCATTTTCCGAGCGGCCTGGCTCGTCCCGTGGGGACAGGCGGGCTGTGGTCATTCGGTTTCATCCGTTGCTTCCGCGTGGTCAGCTGGGAATTGTCGCTCGGCCGCTGCGCACATTTTTCTCCTCATTTCTAATTTGTGAGCTGGGCCGTGCATTTTTCCCTCGGTCCCTCGTCCCTCAGTAATTGCCGCAGTTGGATGGCCGACGAATGAATTAGCTTGTTTTTTCGTCTATAAAAAGCGCTGAAGTGCCACGTGATAAATTCATCGCGTAATGGTCATTTGTAAAAGTTGTCAAAACGTCCGCAGTTGGACCCACGACGAGCACCTGCTTGAGCGGGGTGGTGCAGCTGAGCGTTGTGAAGGCTCAACAAGATAGACGTTCATCTGAAAATCCACTTTTTGCCCCTATACCCCATCCTCGTAAGATTCAATTAAACGTTGTCGTCCTGTATGGATGACCCCTGGAACTGTAGCTTGTTCAAAAATTTGTTGGATGAATATTTGTTGGGTTAATAAACGTTGATAGCGATATTAAGGCCCGGTTGAACCAACAAATGTTAACCAAAACCCAAGTTAAACCTCTGGTTACCTAAGGAGAAGCACTGCATCACTGAAGTTAACCAAAGTTAACCCAGATAATAGGCTGGATCAACCTACATCTAAGGTGTGAAATATTAATGGAGGATGAGGCAGATGAAGATGTCTTCATAGATTATATTGCACAATATAGTTAACAGTTAACCATGGGTAACCAAATGTTAATCCAACTAATAGGTTGGATTAACCTACATGTGAGGTGTTTAATAGAAATGGAGGATGAGTCGGATGAAGATGTTATTTGTGGACTTCATAGATTTCGTGTATGCTTACCAAACAACAAACCGTGTGACATTACTAATGTGACTATGATAATGTCAAATTCAAAGCAAGTTTTATACTGAGGACATAACAAACGAAAATCTAGTTTTACAAACTAGATAATGATGAAACCGTGATGACGTGTTGCTATGTGTTTCCCACTCGGTAATGGAAAACTCTGTAATATTTATCTTGATTCAGGAGAGCAGTAAAGTTTTCTGCAGTGTTGGAAGTACGTGTTCCCACAAATTCAATCCACTGCAGAAACCGTCAAAGCAATATGTTCACCTTATTAAATATCAACGTGTTAATTCACCACGTCTTTTCAGCAGGTTTTTTTAATTATCGAGTTTTTCCTTGGTATTTGCTCATTATTAGGTTATGCAAAACAACAGATTCATGACTACTTGCTCGAGTAACTTTAGTATTTCATTGAATTCCAGGCTACAGGTTTACTAACCGTGTGTTAACAACTCCTATAGTGAACTATAGTGCACCATAAGCCTACTACCTCATTTAACGTACAATGGTGCAACAGAAACCCATTCAAACAGAAATCTATTCAAAGAATGTTGGCATTTTTTAATTGAGCCAAAAAGTAAATACACGTTTGTGTGAAATGCTTTTTGTTTTGGAA
This sequence comes from Kryphioiulus occultus, assembly GCA_034687865.1. Lineage (NCBI taxonomy): Eukaryota > Metazoa > Arthropoda > Diplopoda > Julida > Julidae > Kryphioiulus > Kryphioiulus occultus. Next base: position 45,498 of record JAQGAF010000204.1, read on the forward strand.
CGGCTGCATGTGGGACCTAGCACGTGGGTCAGTGCACGTGCCAGTGTTCAGGTTTCCGGAAAAAGAAGGAAAGCCAGTTTGAATCGTGGAATGTTGGATTCCATTTTGCAAAGATGTTCCATTTCGCAGTTTTCAGTCGTTTCAGTTAGCTATGTTTTTAAATTTGCTGCTTTTTTAATTCTTTGGATTTGTAAAGATCAAATAATCCTTTGCTGGGGTAAGGTATTTAGTGACTTACTAATTTGAACATTGTCGGAATAGGGTTTATCTTCTCCTTAATGAGATTAGCGCTCAAAAGACTCAAGACCGGTTAAACGAGGGGCGATGATAATCGAGCGTTATTGCCGCGCTGACAGCTGTGCAAATTAAATTTTAACGCTGGTGGGCGCTGGCGATGAACAGCCGGGTCTCTGAAAACGGATGACCGATGGTCAGTTGGTGAAATCTGGGTGATTTTGCGAAGAGGAAGACAATGATTCTTTCAATTTGCACTTCAATTAGTGGTTGTTAACGTCGAAAATTGTATGTAAATAACTGACAATAACGGGATTTTAAAGACATCATCTTTAATTTATAAGTAAAACACAGATCTAATTAAAGAGGACGTTTTCATCAGCCCTATTTTGTTTTCGTCGGATTTGATGCCCAGAACTTCGAATAAATCTGTTGGCGTTTCGACAAAATCTCTATTTAACCCACTGGATTGCTGAATGGGCTTTTTTAAACTCCATTTTGTTGTAGGAATGACACTGTTGTAGGATGACACTTGGACTTTCAAAAGCGTCCATTCACGGCTAAATTTAGACTACTTATTCAGATTTCAATTGATTCATTAGCAGCAATATTGCCATTAATAAGAGCCACACTTAATATGGTTGCCAAATAATTTATATTAAATTACATATCCAGTATATTCATCAAAACTGATCAACGGTGAAGCACCGTGTGAATCTAAAGTACTACGATTGCATGCAAACTAAGTTACGTTAATGGAAGTACGCCATGCATTGAAACCTGTTTAAATCAGGTTTACCTGTTGGTAAAACAGGCTTACGTGCATGGCACACTTAGATTAACATAACTTGGTCTGCATGTAAACGAACCGGTATATACTGTAGTACATTAATTGATGTTATTTCAAAATGTACGCAGGCTGCGCTGCAGTACTTCAAAGCTGTCAGTGTTTGCCTGATTGCTAAATCACGAGCTTTTCCAGTGCCATCTACTATTTTTCTCTCTAAATTTGAAAGTTTTAATTCCAGAAATTCAGTCATTAACGTGTCACTAGACTGGACTTACATGTACATGTATAGTATGGAAGCCTTGTAAGTCCTGATCATCCATCTCACATTGTCTATACCTAATCCCGCACTGTTTTCCCTGACTTTCTCCCTGACGCCATCTCTCGTACTCCATCGCCTAAAACCTAATGTAGATGACAAATTTTAATGACAATATCATGAGCGTGATGCAGGATGAGTAGAGGCACGGCAATAAATCATAATGCAATTAAGCGCTGACGCTGGCACATAAAATGGGCGCATCGCGTTGGGAAAACGGGAAACCCCCTATTAACCCTGTGGCTTGCAATGTGGAGAGAACCCAAGCACAATGAGATAGTATAGAACAGAGAGAATGAGAATCGAAAATAATAAAATTACGCAGATGTTATCAATTCAAGAGCCCCTTGGCCATCCATCGTCAACGCTAGATTGCCACATAATACTCGGAGAAAGCATTCGGATTGGAAATGCAATGTCTTCGTTTCGTTGTTTGTCGTCAGGTGGCGCTTTTTGACGCGTCATAGGATGTAGTTAACATGTTGTAAGTACATTAGTTATTAAAACGATGTCAGGCGGCGGGGTTATCTACTATATACCCACGAGTTAACCTGAGGGTTGTTATTGTTGCACCATTTCTACTCTAAGGGTTTTTAACACAAGGTTGATAACCCTGTCGATAACCTGGTTATAAATGCAATATTGAACTTTAAAACTGTCGTTTTATTTAACCTAAAACGTGCTTTGAATTTGACATTATCATATTCAGCAAATGGATGTCATCTTAGTGGTGTGACACGATTTGTTGTTTGGTAAACATTATCTATGAAGTCCATAAATAACATATCTTCATCTGAATCGTCCTCAATTTTTATTACAAACGTTAGGTTAACCATGCTTATTAGCAGGGCTAACAACGGTAAGCCATGGTTAACTGCTAACTTTCTGAAGTATAACTTTCTATAGTTTCTATAACCTTGTCCACACCTAGCAAACATTTCCTGGAAACATGGTTTGTGGAAACATGATTCCTCAATGTTTCCACATTTCTAGCACATGAAACATGTTTGCACACAAACGCTGTTTCTGTAAATATTTTCAAAAAAACACAAATTCAGCTGGTAAATGGTTCACTCATAAATGGTTTACAGAGGGTGACTGCCCTTCTGGAAAACCGTAAAAAGTCAGGGAAATTGATTCGTCTGGAAAAGTCGGGGAATTTTATTCGGTCCGGAAAAGTCGGGGAATTTGATTCGGTCCGGAAAAGTCGGGGAATTTGATTCGGTTCGGAAAATTCGGGGAATTTGATTCGGTTTGGAAAATTCGGGGGAATTTGATTCGGTTCGGAAAATTCGGAGAAATTGAATTGAAGTTTCGGCCAGTCACCCTGTTTAATCTAGACTCAAGACTTGACGCTTTTTGGTCTGCAAAACCTAGTGTCAAATTGCCGTTAAATTGTGCAAAAAGTGAATGTTAGGTAAATTCGATTCAAAAACCGGGCCTTAGGTATACACTGTATATTCCTCATTACTATCATTTGGGAAAAAATGGTGCAAACGTTAGAATTTGTAAGAAAACCTATCAAGGCACGTACTTTCCATCTGACCCTTGTTTTTATTGTTCTTCTCCCTGTTTCTAGATTTGCCTTTATATAGGAGAAATTACGTTTATTCGCATAATGCAGTACATTGGCGGGGTCCCTGTCATTTATTGCCATACCTAATAGGTGAAATTTCATTTCCCAATACTTTGAATATTATCTTCTTTTCTTCAATTTAGTTTTTTTTCTTCAGGAGGGGAATCCATCTTTGAATTTTTTTTCATGAATAAGTTGAGCTTTCTCTCGCATCCACTGCACGCGTCTCTCCTCGGAATTTGAGGCTTGAAATTCGATATTTTTATTTTGCATGCTAGACAGGGCATCTCGCTAAAATGGACATTTAATACATCAGCCAGCTAGACCCATATCCCCTGGCAGTAGGCCTGCAACAGGCATCTTGATGACTCCTACATCGATTTCAGCTGCGCGCATCCATCTCTTAAAAAAAAACGAAAAAAAATAAGGCTTTACTGACCTATACATGTATTTGCATTTTCTGTCCTCACATTTCACTTGCAAATTTCGACAGGTCGATTATATGGGCACACAATAAATGTCATCGCTGAAATTGCAGGTACGTCAGTACAATGCGGGTCATTAAAAGGCAACTAACTGTATACGTGTTCGGATGTCATTCTGATATATTTTCAACATAAATGATAAATGCCCATCAACTCTCCACATGGAAAGCTGCGGGCTACCAACTTTGCAGCTGCTGCCTCCAGGGGTCATGGCGAACGCTAAATGCGTTAATTGAGAAAAGTGGCTCACGAAAGGTCTGTCCAGTGAAACCCTAGACAAAACTTAACTTAAATACAGTGAAACTCCTTTAGTTGGACACCTCTGTAGGTGGGAACACCATTATGAAGTAGTTTTTCTTGCACCGGACGTGCCATAGAATTAACGTTAGAGGCAACTCCTCTAAGTAGGGCACCCTGTAACCAGCAGGAATTTGGCACAAAAAACTGGCCAAATATCAAAAACGGAAATTTTCGTTTTTGGCAATTTTGTTTGCGTTTTCAAAAAGTTAGATAGTGATAACATCATCCTATTTTTTGATCTAAGTGACCTTGATGCTAGCATCAACCACAGGTCAACTTTTACAAATATCAACATTTGATTATGTCAGCAGTTATAAGTTGAGGTTTGTAAAAGTTGACCCGTGGATGCTCTTAACTCGCCATCATGGATACTTTGTGTATTTATGATGGATTGTTACTATATGTATATTTTAACACTTTAAGACATTTTAAAGTTCATGTAATGACAAACTTTAAAATTTAAGTTTTTAGATAATGCGTCATCTTGTGTCAAGCGAAAATGAATGTATTTCCTAATAGCTTAGGCCATCCAGCAACTATATCAAACCGAAAACCTTCCCCAAACACACCCTTATCCTTTTTATTTTGAACAATTTGAAACAATCAATTTGTAAGATTTCCTTAAAATTTGTATTTTATGAACGTAACCAGCTGATATTTACTATACTACCTTTTATATTGTTAGCCGCCTCTTCTTTTTCACGAAATCTCAGCAAACTCTATAACAAGGACACGTTTGGCATGCACCATACATGTACATGTAGGTGTCCGACATAGTTTTCACTGTACACATTGAAGGTTTTCGCTTCACGGGGATATGTGCCCCGTTCACTGACGGAAACCCTGAATTACGCGTCAGCAAGTTGTGGGTTCAACCCCGAAAACTCAATTTTCCAAAGTTGAATTTTCCAATTTGTAATGTAGATAACTCGAACTGAGATTTTGTTCCCATCCTTTTTCACGGTTCTTTCACACGTGGTTTTGATAGTCATTTGAATTTTTGGATGTAGCATCCGGATTTGACGTGCATAGTTTCATCTTACCTTGCTAATCCCCACCCAGACTTAAGTTTTTTTTCGACAGTTTTCTCCTACCCCTTCCCCCACCTCATCCCCCACCCCACAGCCTCTCCCTGGCAAATACAAACGGTCGATTACACTTTTCTTTCTGGATGATTGCCCCAATTTTGTTAGTGGTGTTAAGCATTAGTCATGCCTGGTCTGTATGTATTACAGTAAGTACACCGGTATAAGGCAATTTCAAGAAGAAAACGTAACACGAGATGAAGATGCAACAGGAAAGGAAAACTGTGTGAGTGAGGTGGGGAGGAAAGCATCTTCCTTTCTATCTTCCTCTCCTCCTCTCCCTGTTTTTCGTATTAAGTTTACCCCCTCCTTTTTGTGTTCTGTTGATGCTCGCCAAACGCATTCGTACGAGTTGAAAGTTTATTTTTGAGATAACATTTGCTTGCGACGTAAACACTGAATAACCTTTTGATGCTCGCAGGCAATGGAAACCATTCAAATAGATCATGCAGATGAATTCCTTCTTATTCCGGCGCTTATTTGCATATGGATCTTGCCTTATTTTGCATGAATTGAAATGGGGTTGGGAGGGGGGATAGGTAATGCAGAACGGCTAATGGAGGGGTATAGTTGAGTGTGCCTGAATTCCTCAATTCAGTTTCATGGTGTGCTCACCAGGTATGCCTTGATGTTGAAGGGCAGTATGCACTAGCTTTTCAAAAGACCTTTTTTGGAACGTCGACATAACGATGATGACCATGTTTGCTTTCTAGTTAGGGTTGGTGCCTGGAGATATTTGGCGTTTGGAAAACAGAATTTTGCGAATTAATTTCCGAAATTGGGATTCCTCTCGTCAGTAATCGTTTTCATATTCATACAATCCATATTCGTCAGTTTTTGTTCCCAGCCCTAGAACGTAATGTTGGCAGTTTAATGACGTTTCTTGCGTGTCTGGGATATCTTATAACGGTTGGGATTCCAGATAAGAACTCGGCCGTTAACGTTAATATTCTGGAATGGGGAAGATTAACAAGGGTCAGAAAATACTGACACCCTAGGATCAATACTGCGGGATGTTATGACCCCTTATCCCAAACTGCCTTAACCTTTCCTCTCGTAATACCCTTAACGTTCCCACAGCAATAATCCACAGGTGGCGCCTGTTGACTCATCTATTTAGGGAGTACGTACTCATCACTGTTGTCACAAATGATTAAGACAATATACAGGGTGCAACTGGATCTAAATGGTAGAAATGCGTTGAAATATATGTACATGTAATGTCGAACATAACGAGTAAATTTTGGCACAAACGTTATCCAATACCCCAAACGCATAGTGTAACTTACGTTATACCACTGACAACTAGCCAATGATGTTGAATTTCATGTTTTGCCTCAGAATTCCCCCTTAATTTTTGAAAGGGTATAACAAGTTGGTGTAAAATCCATCACATGATCCAGGTTTGCAAAAAATGTTGTCTCAATTAGACTGTGTGACTAAAACCTATCATTCTGGTGATGTTTTGATATACAATGTACATGTAAATTTCGGTCAATAATTATGTTATAACTTAGTAGGAGGGGGAGGATGCAGTTGAAAATTATGTTGAGTTCTGAGAAATGGAGTGAGGGCCTGAACACATGATTTTGTAATAAAATGAAATGCAGAAACATTCCCTGGGCAGATTCAAGGTTTTGAATTTACATAAATTAGGACAAACTAGTCTGCCATTAACGTGTTTCCTATGTAAAGAAAGTGTCCTTTAATTCGTGAGAAGTGAGTTTAACATTGAATGTATGGAAATTTAGCTCATCGCGGATATAACGAGAGCATTGGGTTGATCCCTTGATGCTCGTTATAACCAAGTTCGACTTTGTTCATAAAGTCTAGAAAGTAAAGGAAATAAGTAGGCTATCTGATGTGAGACTTTATGAACACCCTGTAGAGTGGAGGTAAATCGCAGGTGGTGAACGTGGTACCATCGCGAGTACTTTGTCAAACTCCCTGGTAGATAACAGCAAACAGCTGTGACGTCAGCGATAGTCGCCTTTTACCATTTGTCACTGTGTGCTTATTGAATTTTACAATCGTGTTCATGTTTGCTAATCAAGAAGTGCTTCTGCTGGAGCATTAGGCCTACGTGCAGATGGCGCTGTTGCACCTGGCTGCTTTTTTTTGGTGTTCACACACGTCTACCAGTTGGAAAATAGACTAATGGAGTTAAAAACAAATTTGGGCAATTGAACAAAATGGCTGCCTGCGAACGAAGCATCCAGAAAATCTTTAAAAGTGTTAGGATAAAAAAAATGGCTGTGTGAGGAGACAGAAACCTAGGATTGAAAAAAAAAATGCGTGTGAAGACCTTCGTTTTTTGAGTTTTCTCGACGTTAAATTGAGTTGATAAAAATTCTGTTTGGAAAGTCGTCTCAATTGGGTAAACCTAATATGCAGAAATTCGATTTGGGTTTTTTTATTGGGAATTTGCACGGTTGTGTTTGCAAAATTTGATTTTTTTTCCAGCTGGATAAAATTTGGGCAAGGCAAAAAAAGAAAAACATGAGTTATTGAAGCAGTCGTGCTATTTGTTGATCCTAGTTGTAACTTTGGTCACGGAGTATTTTCTACCTTCTAATAGTTAATTTACGCCCTGTCTCCTCCTTCGCGCTGAGCATTATGGGTCTCATCCGGTTGACTTCGACCCCAAAAAAATAACAATTACTTAAATATCGAGACCGTAACATCTGGCGAATATGACCCTGTTGATATAAATGTTCCAGATTGATTGGCTTTTATCTCGCAGCTATGATACGGTAATGATTTTGTTTGCTATCGGGCTAAACCGCAAAAATTTATCTGGCTTTTTCATTGATTCGCTTAAGCTGTTCTGGCAGCTATGCTGTAGATGAACTTTGTGCAGGATTCGTTGCCGACAAAGAAATTTTTAATAGAAGCAGTGCAGAGAAGCTTGTCATTTGGAATACTCTTTAAATTTGGTCTGATCTGGAAAACTGCAATTTTTTCACCACAGAATTAGGCATCATACTTTATATTAATTTTGGGCTAGCTAAGTGTCCTGTACTTTTCCACAGGCAAATAGTATATCCAAATTCATTTCCTTAATAAGCAGGGATTAAAATATTGTACATACTGTACACATGTAATCCAAAATGTTTGCACGATATCTTTAGTTAGGACAAAACCAGTTATCCGAAATCCAACAAGGCCAAAATATTCATTCTGGTATCAGCAAAAAATTATTAAATCTAATATTAAAAAGTCGCTAGACATCACTTTCTTCATGATGCTTGTTAAAAACAAAAAGAAAAGATTATGCATTGGGATAAAATTGTTCTCGTACTACTGTACATGTTTGTTATTTATATCTAAAGAATGAGCGGATTCATGTTTAACGGTGATCGTTCAGGGTGTCCTCACTTATCGTCACTGATGAATTGTAATGTGAATTAAAAGTTATGTCATTACCCCAAAACATGTACTCAATTTTATGTAATTTACCCAGGTTTGGGATCCAGGGATATAGATCATGTTGGGATGCATGTTTAACACAGTGGACGTACAGGGTGCCCTCACCTAACATCATTTCGTAATAATGTCGTTTGGGAAAACAATATAAAAAATGAGATAATCAAGCATTTTCTGTTCAAAGACCTTTCCTATACTATCATTACAACCAGCAGCATTACTGAGTGCATCCTTGACAGCATCAGCCATAAATATTTTATTTGTATGTTATTTTCACGTGCTATAGTACATATTTTCTGTTGGGTTTCGCTTAGTCGTTTCATGGATTAGGATTGCTAAACGGCCATATATAGAGGTTACTAAAATAGTGGATTACTTTGTTTTTTTAACACCTTTTACGCCCAAGCAATGATGGAGATAAAGCAACTTCAGGCACATCCTGTATCCCAGTAATGAAAATCTCGGCAAATTTGTGTCGCTCAGCAAATAATAAATATCTAGGTGTGTGGGGAGCGAGGACGACAGCAAGTGTCGTCCTAATACATTTTTTATTTGACGCGATCGTGCGAATTTGAAGGAAAAAGTGATTGAATTATGAGAAACGATGTGGCTCGGTGTATAGAAAGTAATCCCGAGAGCGAAATGCGAGGACAAGAATACGAAAAATGAAACTGAAAGTCGACAAATAACGGCACATCCTATCCTGCAAAGGCCAAAATGAGATTGAAAGGGCATTCAGCCATAGGATTGCGTACCGCTGGATTTCGAGGGGGCGCTAATGGCGCTGGGTGGAAGGGCAAAGGGTGGGGAAATTCACTCTTCACAAATGTTGGAGCCAAAGGATGCCCTTCGTTTACTTTCCATTGTGTCACAGCATTCTCCGAAATCTTTCGCAAAAAATGAAAAGATTGGCGAGACTCCAGGAGGCAGCTTCTGATGCAGATTTTCAACGTCTGAATTTTTGCATCGATCTTTAATTCTGTCTTTCAAAGAAATTTAAGATATTTAGTGATGAAATTTGGAATTTGGTTAAAGCATCATTATACTCTTAGGGGACGTTCAAGTATTATGTCATCATCTTAGGGGGGCAGCCAAATACTGATCAATGATGCGGTAGTGACGAGGTCATATGATAATGTCAACATTTCATTTATTTATAAAACTTGGGTCAGAATTCATCACATAATTTCGACTAGTTTTCTTAAACTCATGTGATTCATTATTACTTTTGTGGGCTAAAATTCTTAATTTTCTGATTGGTTTCATATAAAGTTCTCTCGCTTCTCAATTCAAACATTTTTGAGCAATGATTGTCATCATTACATACAAAATATTAGTATTGTAAAAGCAAAATATATTTTATTCCATGATTGTCTTGTGTGCTTTACAAATGATGGCATGGGAGTTGAGGTTTGAAAATCGCTAATAAAGTAATGACATGGTATTTGAACGTTCCCCTCAATCAAGTTTCAGTGCAGGTGTATGACAGTTTTATTCCTTGTGAGGTTACAAACTCCAGCTAACAGTTTTGCATGTCCATAAATGTAGACAATTATTTTCACTCACCAGCACCTAAGGTCACAAACTCAGATCAGCTCAATAGTGTTTTCACAAATTATTCACCCTGTAATTTCGCGTTGTCACGATGTCTTTTCGACGTTATCGAGAAATGAAAACGTTGAGTGACGTATTTATTTTTCATCTAATCCTCTCTGATGAAAATTCACTCTACATTGTCCTTTTATCAAGATTTCGTGATGTTTCCTGTTTTATATTTTTCTGTAAGGTACGAAGGGGGCTTTATCGCTGCTTGAAAATGAGAATGCACTTGATTGATCTATCTCGATCATTACGCTACTAAGTGATGATGTGTGGGGACGACGAATTAAGAAACGAGCGAGGCTGTTTGTTACCAACTTTGGTTACTACGCAATATTCAAATGCAGTCAGCTGTTGATCCTGATTATTGCTTGTCTCTGGGGCAAAGGCAAACAGGAGTCATGTTTATGAATAGTTGAAAACGTCAAAAATACCAATTTTTGCGAAATTACCATTTGAAAACCTTCTAATGGTCGCCTCACTTAAGATTTATTGATACAACTGTAAAGTTGGCGATTGATTGGCATTTTAGGCCATCGTGAGACACCAATTGAGTATTTTTAATATAGAATGCATTATACCATGTACAGGGTGGGCGATGTGTCTCTATCTATTGTAAATGGGGTTTATTTTTATTAATTTTTGATGGACTTTCACCAAGTAAGCTTTGCCATAATACATTAATTTAAAAAAAAGTCCACCACAACCAGTAATAACAAGCGAGAATGAAAGACAAAATGGCCGTCCAGTAGGCTGCTGCGTTTAATATCAATTGGAAATGGGCTATATTTTTATTAAATATTGATGGATTTTCGCCACGTAAACGTGATTGTGTTCTAGAATACATGAGAATTTGATTGGAATATTTAAAATTTCACGTACTCTAAATCATGGTGCCTTCTTTAACGACACAAGATGTGACTTTTCGTTGAGTTCATTTGAGAGCTGTGAAAATGTACCTTTTTAACAAATTTCTTTAATAAAAAGGCACATGGGAACTGTAAAAATGTGCCTTTTTTAAATATCTTTAAAAAAAAGGCACATTTTTACAGCTCTTAAATGAACTCAACGAAAAGACACATCTAGTGTCTTTAAAGAAGGCACCATGGTTTAGTGTATGGCCCTTCTTTGTCAACGAAATGTTGTAAACGCTATGGTATGGTATCCACTTTGTCCAATAAACTTTATCGTGTGACTCAAGGCCCCAAACCCAAACAAAAAGCACGAGGCATGAAGTCCGACTTCTGGCAGGCTAATTATTGAACATGTGGACCTCGTCGGTCCTGCAAACGCAACTGAGCAGTCATTTTGTCTCATTATGTCAGCTATTCGTAGCTTTTTAGACAAATTCCCATATATTCTGGAGCACACTAAAGCTTACATGGAGAAAATCTACCAATAATTAATGGAAATACAGCCCATTTACAGTAGATAGTGAGATACATGTATAGCCCACTCTGTATATGGAATTCAGTCTTGATGATTAACACGGTTTTACCCATTTCTCTCAACAAATTAAATTGTAATTTTGTGATCGAAGATATAGTCGATTTTGATGAATTCGACGTGAGCTGACCTTTCTCCCATAGTCGAGTTGAAAGCTGCTCGCTCGACCACTGCTAAAAGGCCAGCTTCTGGTCACTTATCGAGGAAGGCTGGTGGTTGGTGGAACGTTTTTAGCGATAAATACGCAGAACTATTGCGGGTTTTCAGGCTGATGAGTTCGATGCCTAGAACAGATGGCGAAATATCCACTCGAACACATCAAACCGGGACGTTGGGTGTGCAATTTCCTAGCCATCAAGTGGCTCTCTGTGCCTGTTATCTTAATGAATTGCACCGGGAGTGAGGTCGATTTCAGGTGCTCTCTTAGTCACCCACGCTAGGAAACCAAAGTTTGATTTTTTCGTCTATTTGATTTTGGCAACTAGGCCCATCCTGGTATTCGCTATGGGGTTATTCCCCTGAAAATGGGCAAACAGGCATAGCAGTTGTGCTATCGAACGTGACCTGACTACAGGGACCTTATTACCTTTTAGATCAAAGTCAAGGGGCAGCAGCTTTTTTAAACACTTATCTGATATGCATACATGTATTAGAGGCCTTTCCTATGTCGATAATTGTAGGGTTGATCTTAATTCACACGTTGCAAGTTTTCAGAAGAAGAATATACAGGGAGTATAGAAAACGAATGGAAACCTTTAACAAACTGGACAATAGAATGTTTTGGTTACACGATTTGAAGAGCTAGAGAGGCTACTTCAGCACTTCCCTGGTTAGCAAAATCTCCACATTATAACAGCTTCAAGCATTAAGCCTTGTCCCCACCTTAGAAATGTTTCCTAAAAACATAGTTTGTGGAAACAGATTCCTCAAAATGTTTTCACATTTCAAGCAAGAAAATGTTTGATGAACCATTTGAGTCCTTTTTCATCCACATCTTTCCTAGCTACAAATGTGGAAACATTTTGAGGGAATCGTGTTTCCATGGTGTGGATAAGGCTTTAGAATGAGGTATGCATGCAGATTTCTTGAAGATAGTCCTATCAAGCGTATAATTTTAAAATTCAATTAGAGACTGTTTAAAAGTTGCATAACTAATCAATTCCAGGAGAGGAAAAACCTAAATTGATAAAAATATATGCATTGATGGCAAGGGTTTCCATTATCTTGACTAACTCCTGTATATACTGGAATATAACGTCCTAGAGGGGGTAGAGGATTGCTCAATTCGGGCGAAAATTGATTAGGAGTTGAGGGTCACAAGTCGACTGACTTGCGTAATATTAGTTTCTAACTTCTCAGTCAGCCACTATGTACCAAAACACTTATAATAGTCAATGGGTGAATTTCTTGTGTTAGTTAACTGCATGCTACTACTCAGGCACTTCCATTCCATATACGGTGTGGCTAATTAACGCAAGAAATTAACCCATAAGTGTTTTAGCACATAGTGGCTGACTACTGGTGCTGTTATCCTACAGTAATTAATGAAAAAGCATTTGGTGTATCAGGTACCTTATATTTGGAATTTTTTCGTATCATTAAAAGGGGCTGAAACTCCCTCCTTTTTGAGTGGTTAACTTGATCCTAACAGGTTGCTATCGTGCAATTGCTGCATCTCTAAAATGCACGTTTTGTGAAGCATTTCCATAATAGCGCCTTGACACGTTTCAACGCTGTTTTCCTGGCGTATTTACATATTTGTGAATGTTGCTACGAGACTATTGGCGTTCGTAGCGTAATTTGATGTTCCCCCACACGATTCGCTATCTGCTTTAAGGCTACATGTGCATATATTTCCTCCCTATATCCCCACCCCTGTAAACGTTTTCTCGCTAGCTCCGTATTATCGCGAGCAAAAAAATAACATAACGCTGTAGGAAATGGCGAACATTGTCCGCAAAAAAGCGCGTAAAATAAGCGCACCTGAATTGCAACAACTTAGAAATGGAGAGAAAAATAAAAACATTCTCGTCTTCATTTTTTCAAACCTAAAACGCCGTGTTCGGAAACGGATTCAATGCGAAGGGAGACTGCAGAGAAAAGGAAGGAAGATGGAGATGGATGAAAAACACAATTTCAGCTTCCATTGATTCATTCATGCAGCAAATAAGCTAACAATTTGCATACGAAGATGTACACTACGTTGTGAACAACAAACAAAAAATGGGGAAAGTAAATACGAAGTCGAGGAGGGAGAAAAATGAAAAAGTATCTCTGGTACGTGAATATAGAATGTGGCGATGGGGTCATTTGAGCAAAACGTAATAAGAAATATATACGCTGGGGTTAACCGATGAACTTCCACCAGTTTACGAATTTTAGGCAACCCCGAAAACGTGAGAATGCAACGATGTGAACTTGGGTGTTAGCTTCACGAACGCACTTCCGGTTAGATTACTCCACTGTTTTCCATTCAAAAGTCTATGGAAGTGTTTGAGAGAAAAGGAGAGGCTATCCCTGCTTCAACGTGGGCCCTATTAGAACATAAAATACGTTCTATTAGGAAATTTGCATAACATACTTTGGTATCTGCTAACAATAACGCCTCATTGAAATTTTAGATGAAGTCGGATTTTTCGACTAAAATTTCGATTAGTGTCTTAGGATATTTGCATAAAATGTTTTCTTGTATGCAAAATTTCTTAGTAAACGTTATCGTTAAGCAACTTTTCGAAAATTTCAGCATTGAATGTATGCTGGGCTCCCCTAGTCCTGAAAAACCTGCAATTGTCTGGGAAATTGGAATGACACATAATAGCTAGGTAAAATTCAGGAGAAGTAACTTATGTGGAAAACGTCAGGGGAATGTAACTTATTTCGAAAGTGCCAGGGAAATTCAATATTAAATTTGCTTTCACATAGCTAGTTATTACTTAATACGAAAGTCTAGAAATGGCATTCATTGTATCGCATTCAGGGTAATTTGTTGTTGAAACTTGACAAGTCAGCTAGGGAAGTTAAAAATTTCATCTGGGGATTGAACTCTAATGTAGACTAACCGTTTTAAGAAGGCTCGCGTCTGGACACACATGTAGTCTAATGCAATTACATTATAGATTAATTTGAAATGACCGTTTCGAAGTGCAGTGAAAATACATTACATTTAGGAAAACGTAAGGAGCTAAAGTTAACCCATTGGCACCAGTCGAGACTTTGTGGAAATATTGATTTTAACGTGCCAGGCTAAGAAATATTACTGCTGTAGACGTGCAACAGAAATGTCACTTGTTGCACGTACAGTTGGAAGAAAATGAAACCTGTAACCTGTTGCAACTATCGAGCGTTCAACTTTAGTAAACACATTTTCTGCAAGTTAGGTAATTCTAATTTTAGGTAAAGGTGCACTAAACACTTGTCAGCATGCCATCCCATGGCACATAACCAATCAGATGAGTGTACATGTTCCTTTCAGAGTCCGGGCCCTTGCATGCTGCTTATCGTCTGTACTAATTGCACGATAAATTTAGGACGGAAGCGTGCGTATACATATTAATGGCTTTTTGTCATTCAATCTTGGAAATTGACACTGAATATTGACTGGCTGATGAATGCGTATACACGCACTTTTCAAATTTTGCATTTTGATCAGTTTTGGCTGCGATGGTTACAAAGTAGGTTTGAATTATACAGTATTTTGTGCAAATTTGGAGCCGGGTATATTCCTTAGTATATCCACACATCCTTGATTATTTGACAAGTAGGATTGAATTATACTGTACAATAATACTGTACAATGTACAATAATAGTGTCTTTTGTGCACATTTGGAGAAGGGCCTATTTCAGTACATATCAAAAAATTTCATCTATGACGTTTATCCGTGCTATATTCATCATTTCTGATCTAATTGTTATAAAAGGTCCTCATTTGGGTCTGAAAATGACGAAAAAATTATGACATGATATTTGAACGTTCCCAATGCATAATTTACTCAATCTATATAGCATCCAGACACCAACACCACTACTGTACTTGTACATTATATAGCTGGTTATTAGCGTCGCTTATAGCACATTAATATTCCCAGCGACCTACCCCACCTACGCTGTCTGCAGGACTCGTCATAAAATACTTGAAACTGACTGGCTTAAATTGCAAACAGCCAGTTTACGTCGTCCAGTAGAAATTGCAATCCCCTTAAATGGAAATGCTATGTCTCCGTGAACAGATCGTCCACTTTGGCAATTGGCAAGGGTCATTAGGCGAGGCCATTCGTCGAAATCGTGGCACTTTTAAGCACTGAGGTTTCGAGGAATGTAAAAAAGTCTAGGATAAAAATCGTTTTCGGCGTTGATGGGCTCAAAACCCTCGGGCCTACTTTTAGCTGATTGAGGAAATCAACGCCGAATCTATCCTCCAATGGCAATGGCAACCAATTGCACACTTACGAGGCTATAAATATAAACGCCAACACTCTTCTTATGGCGTCATCCTACAGGGAAAATTGATTTCCCTACGTGAGACGATTTTTGTTCCACTCTGTAAATGCATGCGTCAGCACCTTCATTCGTGAGATATTTGGCCAAATAACGTAAATTTTCGCCCATGATTGACTGATGATTCGATTTTCAAATATAAGCTATTACACTGATAGCCATACACCCAATTAATTGCGGTTTTATCAGGAATTATCGGGGTCCTTAATGACAACTAGACAATGACTCGGTATATAGCAATAGTAAATTTGGCTAATCTTTAAAATATAGTTCTGGGAATCTAGTCCTGACATCCAGTTTAGCAATCATTCTGGCTTGTAAACTTCTCAAAGAATGTTTTAGAGAGGAAAGCAGAGAGAAAATTACGACCAAAAAAACAATGAAAGTTTCATTAGAATAAATGTCACTTCGTTTAGAATGAAATAATGCTTTTAAACTTTGGGCAAATTAAAGATACGAATAAACCTGCATAAATTTGCATGTATGTTCCAGTTCTGTATGATGGCTTACAAATCTTCTGACTAATGAAAAAATCTGAACAACTAATCTTAGTGGACTTTTTATCGTAATTTATCAAAATGAAATTAAAATTTAAAAAATAGGCAACGTTGCTTCATCGTTTTCAACTTGAACTGAAATTTCCACAAATTCGTAAATTTTCAATTGAATATACCCGGCACAAAGAATTGTCCCTGTCCCAAATGCGTACAAAATATTTATATTTCCACTTGTGTACTATTCAAGAAGAACACCTACCCTAGCTGTCGCAATTTAACCTTTTTAAGTTTTTTCGTGGGTTGTGCCTTAAGTTAACCTGACCTATTCGTATTTTATTTAGCTGCCCCTAATCGTCAAGCAATCATTGCCAGCATACAAGCCATTATGAGAAGCCCACTTTCTCATTGTGTCTATGGCGGAGCAGGGACTACTCTGTTCTGTAGTACATCCTTTCTATTTCATAATGTATACAGTAAATGGAGTTGCCTCTACTGGAGATGCCAAAAATAATAATCATGTCGACACAAGGGGGCGCTGCACTGCTTACGTTTACTGCCTTCAATAATTTTTGTCATCACATTACGAGACTAGGAAAATACTCAAAAATTCAAATAAAAAGCTGGCATCACAGCTGAGTCGCAACTGGATCATTCAGCTTCAGCCATATACATATTTGCGCCTCGATGGCACCTCTCCAATAATATTAAGAGGAGACAGCAAGTGGCGGATAGATAGGGCGCAGGGGATAAGGGACATAATATAGAAAATAGATAAAAAATATGGCATGGAGACGTGCAGGCGCAAAATGACGAATATATCGATGTCACGTCTGGCTGAATGTGTCTAATGACCAGGACGTGACAACAACACTATGAGACGTTTATATATACCGGTATGATATTGAGCCTTTGCTTTATAATTTGGATCTGCTTGCCAGGAGACTCCATGAAACCAGGGGGAGTCAGCCCTTTAGGGTCGTCCATAAACTATGGCAATTTCACGACTGGGGATGGTTCGATAGGAAACTTGCATATTCAAAGGCCAAACTGCAAATCTAAGAGTTAGAAGGACACACAGATTAGACCCTGTTCCAAATGTACACAAAATGTATACATTTCATCTCTAATTGTCTTGTATACAAGAACGGACATTTTCGATTATGTGCACAGAATGTTTATAAATCAACCCTACTTTCCTTGTATACAAGAAAGGACATTTTTGATTACGTGCACAAATTCGTAACCTAACCTAATCTAAACTAACCTAAAAATGCAATTTCTTTATTTTGCCTGCCCTTACAGTAGGCAATCACTGCCAGCCTGCGAGTAGTTAGGAGGAGCCCACTTTCTCATGTCTATGGCGCCTATTACCTATGGCCATTTTTTTTTCCGAAAAACCGGATCGCAAATGTATCATGTTTTATAAAGCAGCTGTGATGACATCATTTGACTACCCTTTCCTCACTATCGTCATCATTTATCAGCATTTGACTGACGCGCCCCCTGGAGGGAAATGAGGTAATTGAGATGATGACGTAATACTCGGACGTTCCCTTGTCTTCAGCATTCCGCATAAGTAGCGAGGTCGAATGAAATTTGTTTTGATTTGAAAGTTAGCAGTAATAAAGCATTGCCTTTCTCTTCAATGATAAGCAATCAATATGTGGATTGCCCAGACTCCTGCTTTTGATGAGCAGATGGTGGGATGACGTACAGACCCGCACAACTGGCAGCTTATTTATTATCCGGTTGCAGTCTACACTTAAGATAAAGCAGATGTTTCGGGCATTTTGCCATTAGCACGGTAAACCCATCGGGAGCTTTTCTCCATGGCGATATGAAATGTTTCCGTTGGATAGGAATCGTACAATTATGTAATATAATGAACAGAGTTTCACGTTTTTCCTCTTCCGTATTTATTATGCAATTGATCATAGTGGAAATGGTGAACCTAGATTGCCTCTTCGCAGTCAATGGTATTGCCATTCGTTCGCGTGTATACAGAACGTGGTGAAATTTCGTAAGATCACCCATGTAAGCTTGCTATAGCGTGGTAACTTCTTCCCAGCGTGGAATTGCGGCGAAATGAGTATGACGAGATCAAAACGTTACCTTTTCACGTGAACGATTATTTTTTAAAATAGCTGATCATACACTAGCCGTCGGACCCATCTGGCTGGGCATCGCTAAATTGTATTTGAAAAACTTAAAAAACGTGCATATTTCGAACTTGAGATTTCATGTACACTGTACACAAAATACATTTTTGATATTAAAAAAGTCCACGTTTCAATTCAAAATCAGCACAAAAATGATTGATCCGATAATCAATTTCTCAATTCCTTTAAAATTCAGTATTTGTGATTAAGTTTTTCTACAAATTTTGCCTGCAGCGCTACAAAGTTAATCTTACTTTATGCATTATTGGTGATTTATTTAAAAAAATATAAATTATGCCCCTTAAAGCGGGTTTCTCATAACGGCTCGGATGCAAGCAGTGATTGCCTGGCGGTTGGGGGCAGCTACATGTAAATTAGCTATTACATTGTTGGGTTAGTTTAGGTTACAGGTACTCAAACATATTTTAAAAATATGAGAAACACTTGATCGCTGGGCGGGGCAAGCCAGATACTTTGAGAACTACACGTATCTTTGCAGAAAAATAAGGGGTCCAGAATAAGGCCACGTATTTACAAATTTATATCCGTCTGTTTATGAATGTGCGAAAAGGCAAAGAGGTCGCGTTTGACACATCGATTTAATGCAATTTCGTCCCTGTGCGGAGAATTTGCTGGCCCTTCACATCGTAATAACCTCGTAAAATAAAACTGCGCAGTCGTAAATTGGACATTGGACACAATTTCGTATTCCCCTCCCTAAAAACGACATAAACTTAAACCACTGCAATGACAAAATTATAGACGAAAAAACTGCAGCTGGGAGGCTCTAACGATACCTCAGTAATACAAATCAAAATCATCACAACAACCCAAAAAATGTCTTAGCGTTTTCCTCGTAATTACTTACTAGGAAGTATTCAGCATTGAATTAAATACATGGTGATCATAAAGTCCTACTCTCATTACCAAAAACATTATTTTGCAAAAACATGTTTCCGACAAGTGAAATCGAAGAACTTTAGTTCTTCTACCGTTTCCCAAACGTCCTTGAACCCTAAGTTTTTTTAAATTTTTGTAATGAGGGTAGGATTTTATGATTAAATAACGATTGAGTTATAAATTTTAAACAGTAATCAAAATAACATTGAGATTATTGAACAATAAATCTCGATTTGTTTGATAAATTTTAATGGAATATTTGGTCAAATCTAAACAATATCTGTTTGTGAATGCAGGAATAAAGAATTCAGCGAGCCCAAGTTTGGCAACTTTTACTGCGGTCATTTTTGCCATAAAATACGAAATTAGTTGTGAGCAAAGCGGATACTCTAAGGGTTATTATAGTCTTTCACAATTTTATCACTTTTCTCATTAAGAATACAATCTGGCTCATCTTTCATCACCTTCGATCCTTCGTACTGCCCCTACATGTATCATAAATACGAGGACACCGTCACGTGACTTGTCACGATACAGAAATGTATCGTGAAATGATGAAGTAACGCTAGTCGCTTTAATTTCGATATGCTGTCAGATTGATATTAATTTCGTTAAGACCACTTTGGGTCAACTTTCATGCTGAGGGTGTGACTCAGCCTCAGCTATATGAATAAGGGAGGGGAAAATCTGGGAAAAAAGGGGTGTTTTAGAGGGGTGAGGGTCTGCTGGGGGGCTCCAAACCACGGGCACCCCCTACACGTAGAAACTAATTTCGGACGGAACTTGGTGCATTACAAGACTGTATCTTAATTACAATGGGCGTTGTTTGCAGTCGTAGATTGTAATCGCCACACGCATGCAAACAGTCCCATGAATGTCACGATGTAATATTTGAATGAAAATATATAGCGAATCAACTGGAACCGGAAATTGGGTCAGAGACGAAAAAACAAAACAACCGAAAGCATTAACGTGTCAATTCGGAAGATTACATTTCCTATCCGTTTTTTTTTCGTCCATATCGCCATAACAATTGCGAGTCTCTACAGTATCACCTGGAACCATGAAGCAGGGTTACAGTGGGGATAACATGAGCTCATGTGGCAGTGACCTATCCACATTACTGCGAAATAACGTCACAATGAAATAAAATAATAAATGTTAACATTTTGGAGTATTCTACAAATAGTGGCTATGCTGGATTAACAAAGGAAAGGACTATATTAATTCACTTCAGTATTAGTGTCGATTTTTATAAATGCGATTGGGAACATTATTTTCGCACCATGATAGAACCTTAGACTGGTTTTTCTTCCCTCCTTCGAGGGCGTATAAAATGGGTATACAAGCTGGTTGTAAGGGTCGCACCCTTTTGAATTTCAATACAAATAACGTAATATCTAGACGAAAGGAGTAGGTATTGGAAATAGACGCATAGGCGTCGCAAAATGTGACTACAAATTGGAAGAGGAAAATCCTTTTAAAGCGATCAAATTTGTGTTCATTGAACCAAGCGGTGCTGAAACGAAGATGCTCCCTAAGCCTCTAATCGATGGTTAAAAAAAGAGGAAGAAATGGATCAGGAGATATAGGTGACAGACGCCATATTCATACAGTCTATATGAGGAAAAACATGAATAGTTTTCTGTTCGGTAAAATAGCGCTGGATGATCCTTAGGAGGAGAAAAAATCTTTTCTTCGGCCTTCCGAAATGTATAAAAGACTATTTAAGAGACCGTGAAAGGATTTTTCGCCTCCGGGGAAAACTTATAGCAAGCGAAGCTTTTAAACTAAAAATCGACAGAAAAAAAAAGTTATGGGGAACACAAAGGAAAAAAAAACTGCGGAAAAAAAATGTACGTTTAAAAAATCAGTATCAACTAGACTATAGTTAGGGCTTACTCGAGGAATGCAATCCTCGAATCAACATTCAAATATCAGCTGAGTGATTTTTAAGAAAAGTCGAAACGAAAATAGAAACTTGTTTCGTCATTTCCTAAGCTCGGAAAGCAGCTTTTGCTGCTTACCTTAAGATACCAATATTTTTCAAAATAATAGGCTCGTAGCAAATCAAGCCAGAAAACATTATGGGCTGCTGGTCATCAGCCTTGAGGTTATACAAAGAAACCATCTTTCTTACTTGTATTCTTTCACATGAGAAGCAATTAGTCTTTTACTGCCATTTGCTAGTTGACGAAAGTTCTCTAAGGTGACTACAAATAAATGCTATTTATGTGAGAACAAAGACGTGGCATTGCTTAGTTATAATGTCACAATCTCATTCCAAGCGATTCTGTATTGCAATGTACAGGAAACAGTTTGCCATAGAAAACTTGAAAATGTTAATAGAAACATTTTATTTCAATCGAACTTCTGCAAATGGCTGGAAAAAATATTCTTTAGTTCTACAGAGCTCTTTCAGATCAGGAAAACATGGAAAAGTCAGGGAAAATGTACTTTTAAAATAGTCAGGGAAACTCGACAAATCATTAACAAATTGTGCATAGCTAGTTTTGGCTACAAAAATGCAGAGATCACAAAAATTCTGTAAATGAAATTGAGAAAACTAACATAAATGTGCTGTTTCCTCGTGAACATTTGTGTTCTATCTCCTGTTTAGATACAGTATAACAAGCAATAAATGTAGCATTCCTTACCTTAGCATGTCATATTTTTTGCATTTGCAATGGTCAGGGTGGTCAGAGAAAATTTGTTTTAAAACCTGGAAAAACCAGTGAAGTTGAAAATATCATCTCTTGGGAAGCCCTGTTCTAAAACGTGTATCAGAAAGTTTCAAGGAATTACAATTTAGTTAAAAAATGGTGGAATTTTCTGCTTTCACTGTACATCTACATGTATGTTATTATGACTTGTTACATCGGTTGATAGATTCATCGAATATGTTCAGATAGATTAATGTTAATAGCTCGTTCTCCTGCACGTTTTTTACCAAAACATTTTGGAAGATTGCACAATCTCAGTTGATGGCATGGTAAAATGTACAATACTGTATGTCGTACCTGCTATAGCTTCCAGTAACTAATCAATTCGATTAAACTCCTTACCCTATACTATCAGTAAGTGAATACCGTGTGGGGTAGGGGGGAG